>VZQC01003549.1:1733888-1773768 GCA_009823505.1 Rhizomys pruinosus
TCACTGTACAAAGAATATATTTAGAAATTTACCAGAGCTAAGAATAACTGAAAATCATGTTGAGAAAGTCAGGGTACAGAGGTGGTTGCATTTGTTACAAGCTTTACAAAAGTGCTTTCCCCCAGCACTCGGGAGGCAGAGGCAGGAGGATCTCTGTGAGTTCAAAGGCAGCCTGGTCTACATAGTGAGTTCCAGGACAGCTGGAGCTACTGGGAGACCCTGTCTCAAAAAGACCAAAAAATAAACACCAAAAGTGATTTTCAAGTCAGCATGTATTTGTTTTTAGTTTCAAACTTGAAACATGTAGGACCCAGTCCCTCCTCTCAGAATGTCCCTTTAGAGAACACAAATCAAATCAAGATGTCATCATCATACCAAGGCAAATCTTCCATTTACCACTTGCTCCATCCTGTTTCCCCAACTGTCCCAGGCTACTCCCAGAGACTTAGCTGAGGGGCAGCCTGAGAGAGAATCCACACCAGCAGCAACAGGTTCAAGTCTTTGAAAAGGGTTCACTCTATCTTAACAGGAGAGTGCGGTGGAGTCCCAGAAGCCAGTGTCAGTAGTCCTAAGACCCTGGTAGTCTAGATAGGTAAGGCACAGCCAATTCTCCAGTGCAGCACAGCTGTAGTCACAGCCCTGGGTACCCTGGTAGTCTGGACAGGTAAGGCACAGCCAATTCTCTCTGGTGCGGCACAGTTGTAGTCACAGCCCTGGGTATCCTGTTACATCAGTGATCTGGGGGAAGGACTAAGACTCTGTCCAGAAAAAGCACACTACATAAGGCCAACTGTTCTAGGAGCCCTCTTCAGCTCTGCTCTGCTACTGAAAGTCAGCTGTACTTTTAAAATTCAACCATCCTACCTGCACTCAAATCTTTGCATGGCAACAAATTTCCAGCTTTTAAATTTTTATTCAAGCCTTATGGACTGGATTATTTTTAGGTGCAGGGCTAAGAGAAAAATGCTTTCTGACAAGGCATTTGTTCTGAAAAGCCCAAATGCAGAGAGAAGACTTTTTCATTTCAGTGACTCTAAACCTTAACAGTGATCCTTATCTCCTAATTCCTCTAGCATATTTCCCACCATGTGGCTTCAAACAAAACCTGCAGACCCACTGAGCAGAGCAGCAAGTAAAGCAGCTGCCCTCACGGCAGGCTGTCTCCAAGGCTTCCTGTAGTGAAGTTCACAAACACCAGACTCCCTCAGCGTTTCTTTTCCATATCCTGCCTTCCTCTGGCACAACAGTTCTTACAAATCCCATCTCTTCCAGGAAGCCTTCTAGGACTTCTGTTTATTATAGCTGTCTTGGTTCTTGAATTATTTACACACACCTGGCCCCATCCTATTAGCCCTTCCACAACTCTGTGATCCGTGCTCTCCTCAATCTGACAGATGAGACCATTGGCATTACACAAAAGGCCATTTCTAGAAACAATTTTATATAAATAAGATCCTTCTACAAAGAAGAAATATATATAGAGAACTTCCAGATTATGAGTAGGGTGATCCTGCTCTTCTCTGAACTGGAAAAGTGTCCCATCTTGTTCTGCACTGTCTGCATTTATGCAGTCAGCTTTTCAAGCAGAGTTTCTACTCCTTTACTGGTACTTTTGTTTTTTTCCAATTTAGGAATCAGACTCTTCAGCCCATCTTTGACTGTGTTTACAACTTCTTGGTCACAACTCTGGAGAAGGCTGGAGAGGAGGATGGCACCGCGATTGACACTGGCCCAGGACCTCAGGGTCTTCATGCCCACATGCTCTACAAGTGTTTTTGCGAAGGAACCTTCTCGTCCATTTTCTTTCATCTTTTTATCTTGCTCTATTAACCACTTGAGAACCAGATGTCCTGCAGGATGCTCAGCAACATGAAGCTCTCCATCCTTGCCACCAGGATGCAGTTCTGCTGCTGCCAAACTGGCAATGGCATCCATGGCGGGTTGAACATCTCCAGTAGCAGATCCCAGAATGTCTGACACCAACACGTAAGCAGACTTATCCAGCACCACCTCTTGGGCATGTCCTTGCAGGTAACTTAATAAGGCTGGAGAAATGGACTCCAAGAGCTCACGCCGGCGGATCTCTGTGTCTTTCTTACTGTGTGCATTGCCATCGCCTTTCTGCAGAACCTCAATGATTTCTCGTACTGTGTGGGCAGGATCTCTGGGACTCAGCAAGTACAACAGGACTTTCCTTCCGTATTTGTCATTTACTATGTTGGGTAAGGAATTAATGATTTCTGATATGATTATCTGTTTCACCAGCTTGGTATCATCAATACAGTCAAATGCCGCCAATAAAACCAAATGAGAGTATTGACCATTAGCCACCTTTTCAACGTATGTCTTCATTGTTTTCACAATCACCTCCCTGTCCTTAGGTGTACCGTGCCACAGGCAGTGCATGGCCACTCTGGCGCCATCACGTGTGTGGGCTAAGTATACCACTGCTTCTCGGATGGCTTCAATTAGTTCTGATCGAGGTTTTGGGGGTGCATAGGTAAAAAAGTCCAAGAATACTTTATGAACCAGTGAGTGCTTAATCACAGCTTCCTTTTGTGCCATTGGAGTTAGAATCTGCTTCATTTCATCCATAATAAGTTCTAATTTTCCTGGCTGTACCTCTAATACCTTGTCCAGAGTTGGGTGATCTGCTGTCTTGTAAAGCTGAAAAGTGTTCCCATAGAGCTCCTCTGTCAGCATGTTCCTCTGTTCTAAAATGGCTTTGTCATTGTACGCATACTCCACAATAGCTGATGCTTCTGAGTGCTGCAGCATCTTCCTCACGTGGCCTTTAAAACTTCTGATAATCTCTGCAATCTGGTTTACTTCCATACATGAGGAATTTCTTAACAATGTTCCTGGAGTATTTGGCTTTACTTAATTCAACCAAATCACCTCGCAATTCTTCAAAAGCCTGTTTTCTCTGTTCCTCATTGCCATACTGAATGAAGCACTGGATCACACGTGTTGAATCATGTGCAAACGCAATAGTTTTAATTTTCCCCTGAATCAACTTCTGCAAATCGCTCATCAACTTCAGTCTCTTTTCTTTGTCACAATCTTTTCTTCTCAGGAGCTCCCAAATCTGCTTTGCCCGAACAACGATGTCATAGTTGGTTTTATCGCTGAGCTGTCTGCTCTGCTTCAGTTCTTTCTTCTTCTTTTTGAAGTCATCCCATTTGGGTTTCTTGGCTGCTGATTCCTCACTTTTACTGTCTGGGTGGAATTTTCTCTTCTTGCTGAGTTTACTTTTCTGCTGCCATTTGTTCTTCGGAGCTTTGTCGCCTTGCGTATTCTTGAACTGCTTCACACCCTTTCTGCCGGGTTTTGTGGCACTTTTCTCAAATTTCTTAGATGTGATTTTAGGTCCACTTTCCTTAACAACTTTCCTTGGGAATGTCTTTGAAGAACTAGAATCACTGCTTTTATGAAATTTATTTTTTTCTTGTGATGTCTTTGTACTCTTTCCTGATAACTTTTTTTTCCTTTGACTTCCATCATAGCAGCTCGTACACGTGGGGCCATGGCGATCCGGGATCTGCTGCCTTACACTACTTCCGCTTCCGCACTTTCAACGAGTTCTAACTATGGATGAAGAGATGACGTCACTTTAGGGAAGATATATAGAGATGAGGTCACATTAGGGAAGATGTCAGAGTAGGGATAAGTTCATTGTATTAATGTAGTCACAGTAAGGATGATGTCACAACAGTAATGAGGTCATTTTAGAGATGAGGTCAGAGTAGGGCTGAGGTAAGTGTAGCAATGAGGACACAGCATGATGTCAGAGTAAGGATGAGGTCACAGTATGAATGAGATCATACTAGATATGAAATCACAGTAGAGATGAGGTCATAGTAAGGTTGAGGTCACACTAAGGATGTATTCTGACTACAGATGAAATCACAATAGATATGAGGACACAGTAGGGATGAAGTCTCAGTAGATATGAAGACTTTGTAGGCATGAGGTCACAGTAAGGATGTTATCATCCTATGAAAGATGACACAGTATAAATGAGGTCATATTCAATATTACATCAGAGTATGGTTGAGGTCACAGTAGGCATGAGGTCACAATAGATGTGTATTCACAGTAGGGATGAAGTCATTGTAGGAACGAGGTCATAATATGGATGGTATCAATGTATGTATGAGGTCATATTAGGGATGATGTCAGAAAAGGCATGAGGAGAATGTAGGTTTATGTCATGTGTGATGGTTAATCCTGGGTGTCAACTTGACAGGACTAAGGAACAAATAAGAGAAAAAGGATCTTCGGATTGGACCATCTCAATCCGGATGGCCCACCCCAAATGTGGGCATTACCTTCTGCCAGCAGGCAGTATAAAAGGCCATGGGAGAGGGAGCTGGTCCCTTTTTTCCTGCAGTCTCTCTCTCTCTCTCTCTCTCTCTCTCTCTCTCTCTCTCTCGTGCTCATTGAAAGATGTGACCCTTGGCTTGCTGCTCCAGCCCCGGCCACCATGCCTCCCACCACAATGGACTCTAATTCCCTGGAACTGTCAATCGTAAGCTCAAATAAACTCTCCTTTTATAAGTTCCTTTGGTCATGGTGTTTTATCACAGGAACAGAAAAGTGACTAATACAGTTATTTGGTACCAGAGAGTGGGCTGTTGGCTGTGAATAACCTGACTATGTGGATATTTGGAGAAATGCGGAAGACTTTGGAACTTTGGGCTAGAAAATCTGTTGACTACTGTAAGCAGAGCTTAACAGGCCATTCTAGTAGAAGCCTGGAAGAAAGCATTGCTGCAAAAAATGTAGCTCCAGAGGAAAATAAAGACTTAGGCAGCAACTGGAATATTTTGATAAAGAGTCTGGCAGCAGTTTGCCCACAGCCCATATGCTTGCCTGATGCTAAGTTGAAAAGTAATGGACTAATGTCTTTGGCAGAGGATATTTCAAGACAGCCTAATGTAGAAATGGTGGTGTGGCTATTAATGGTGAATACTGTACAGATCTACAGTGAAGAAGAGCAGATGGGGCAGAAAGAAATGCAGAATGTACAGTTTGGATCTGAAAACCCCACTAGGAAGATTAAAGATGGTGCCAAGGCATGTGAAGGAGAGTTTCCTTTTGATAAGGAGATTAAAGTGATAAGGAGAGGCCTAGCTATTTACAAGTAAACAATGGAAAAAGTGAGATTAAAGTGATTAAGGAAGGGCCTCGAGATTTACAAGTAAACAACAGAAATAGTATCTTCAGGGCAAGACCACACCCAGCTAATCCTCAAACTTTTGAAAGGAAAATACTGAAAGGGTTTTCTGCTCCAAGTTCAGGGCAGAGAAAAGCTGCAAATGTGGCTGAAATAGGCCAGGATCCATCACAAACTTGCAGCCAAACTCGGCAGTTTCATTCACATGGTGCTGGCTTTAGAGGCATGAAGTTTGCAAGAGTGAAGATGTCTTCAGTTTCTCCTCCACGGTTTCAGAGAGCTGCCAAGGTCAGGCAGAGTGCAGCAGGGGTGTCCCTGCATAAAGAAGGCCCTGAGAGGCCATTGCATGAAGCTGTGAATGTGAATTCTGGTTGGCAGAGGAGACCCCAAGAAGAAATTTGAGATGCCAGACCTGTGAGATATTTGCCCAGCAGAGCTGCATACAGGGAGTGGTATCAGCCTAAGAAAGAGATGTATGTTGCAAACAAAGCTGGAAGATCTGAAAACCTTTGGAAGTCAAATCCCAGAAGGTGCATAAGGAGCTACTGGACTTGGTGTTTGCCCTGCTGCTGCCAAGTGCCAGATTTGCCAACAGCAGAGATGAACATTGAGCCCCTGATATGCTGCTGTTCCCCGGGGTGACCAGCCAGCAACCTGGTGGCAGGTTGACTACATTGGACCACTTCCATCATGGAGGGGACAGCGTTTTGTCCTTACAGGAATAGATACTTATTCTGGTTATGGATTTGCCTTTCCTGCATGTAATGCTTCTGCCAAAGCTACCATCTACGGACTTACAGAATGCCTTATCCACCATCATGGTATTCCTCACAGAATCGCTTCTGACCAAGAAACTCACTTCACAGCCAAAGAAGTCTGACAGTGGGCCCATGGTCATGGTATCCACTGGTTTTACCATGTTCCCCACCATCAAGAAGCAGCTGGCTTGATAGAACAATGGAATGGCCTCTTGAAGACATAGTTACAGCGCCAATTATGTATCAATACCCTGGAGGGCTGGGGTAAGGTTCTCCAGCAGGCAGTATATGCTTTGAATCAGCGCCCACTATATGGTACTGTTTCTCCTATAGCCAAAATTCATGGGTCCAGGAACCAAAGGGTGGAAGTGGGAGTGATTCCACTCACTATCACTCCTAGTGACCCAGTAGGAAAATTTTTGCTTCCTCTACCCACGACCTTGATGTTTTGGCTCCAAAGGTGGGAGTGCTTTTTCCAGGAGATAAAGCAAATGTTCCATTGAACTGGAAGATAAGACTTCCCCCTGGCCACTTTGGGCTTCTACTGCCCTTAAGCCAACAGGCTAAGGAAGGAATAACAATAGTAGGAGGAGTGATGGATCTAGACTACCAGGAGGAAATTGGACTTTTTCTCCACAATGGGGGCAAGGAAGATTATGTCTGGAAGGCAGGAGATGCTGTAGGGAGCCTTCTGGTGCTACCGTGTCCTATGATTAAGGTCAATGGGAAACTCCAACAACCCAAACCAAACAGGACAACAAATGGCCCAGACCTTTCAGGGATGAAGGTATGGGTCAGTCCTCCAGGTAAAGAGCCAAGACCTGCAGAGGTGCTTGCTGATGGTGGAGGAAATACAGAATGGGTAGTAGAAGAAGGTAGTCATAAATATCAGCTGAGGCCACAGGACCAGTTGCAGAAACGTGGATTATAATATATATTAACTTTTGTCCTATTTGGTTAAGAATGTGCTTGTTCATATATATACATATATTAAGCAGATACTTGTGTTGTTCCCTTTTGAATGTGCAACTGAGATAAGTGTTAAGTGTTGTCATATTTAGGTTATTAGATACTGAAGGACTAAGTGTTCCTCAAGGACATTACCACCTACTCTAAGATATAATGCTTTGCTATTGCACATGAACACTTATAACATGTTAGGTGGAATTATAACCTTGCCATTGTTTGCAACTGATATTTAAGCATAACATAAGGAGAGGCTATTTACTGGGTGTCAAGTTGACAAAGGGTGGACTTCTGATGGTTAATCCTGGGTGTCAACTTGACTGGACTAAGGAACAAATAAGAGAAAAAGGATCTTCAGATTGGACCACCTCAACCCGGATGGTCCACCCCAAATGTGGGCATTACCTTCTGCCAGCAGGCAGTATAAAAGGCCACAGCAGAGGGAGCTGGTCCCTTTTTGCCTGTGACTTGTCTCTCTCTCACTGGTGAGTTTGTCTTGCTGCTGTGATCAGCCCTTCATATCCCAGCATGTACTGAGACCGGCAGATCTCCTGGAATCCACCGGGCCTTCAGCACCAGATTGGGACTACTGAGACATCCAGCCTTGTGGACTGAGCAGTTCCCTGGATTCTTAGCCTCTCCAGTGCGGCACAGCTACTGTTGGACTACTTGAGCTCTGTCACGTGAGCAAATCAATAAATTGTATATAGCTGTATATTCGTCCTCTTGCTTCTGTTTCTTTAGAGAACCCTGATTAATACACAAGCATGATTTCAAAATAATTATGGTGTCACAGTAGGAATGAGATAATATTAGATATGAGGTGACAGTGTTGATGATGTCACTGTAGGAAAAAGGTCACAGTAAAAATGACTACATAATAAGGAATATGTCACAGTAGGCATGAGGTCACAATTGATATGAGGTCACAGTAGTGATGAGGTCATAGTAGTGTTGATTTAATTCTAGGGGTGAGTTCTCAATATACATTAATTCACAATAGAGACCCATTCACATTAGTGATGAGAACACAGTAGCTGTGAAGTCATTATAGGAATGACGTCACAGTAAGAATGATGTCTTTGTAAGAATGAGGTAATTATATAGATGAGGTCACAGGAAGGATGAGTTCAGTGTAGCAATGAGGTCACACTCAACTTGATGTCTGAGTAACAATGATGTCACAGTATGTATGATATAATATTAGATATGAAGTTATAGTACCGATTATGTCACTAAAGGAGTGAGGTCACAGTAAGTTGATGACACAGTACTAAAGAATTCATACTACATATGTGGACACATTAACGATGAAGACATTGTATGTAAGAAGTCATAGTAGGAATGAGGTCACAGTAAGGATGTGTAAAAGTAGGAATGAGTTCATAATAGATATGAGGTCACAGTAGGAATGAGGTCAGAGAAAGAATGAAGCCAAAGGAACAAGGATGTCACAGTAGACTTGAAGTCAGAAAGTGAATGAGGACAATGTAAGGATAATGTCCAAGTAGGAATGAGTTCATATTTGATACTATATCAGAATAGGGATGAGGTCATGGTAAGAAAAATGTCACAGTAAAGATGATGTCATGGTAGGAATTAGGTCAGAGTATGATTGTCAGAATATAAATGATGTCACAGTAGGAATGAGGTCAAAATAGATATGGGTTCACAGTAAGGATGAGGTCATTGTAAGAATGAGGTCACAGTAAGGATGATGTCACAGTAGGAATGAGGTCATAATTGATATGTGGCCACAATAGGAATGAGGTCAGTGTAGGAAGAAGGTTACAAATGATATGAGGTAACAGTAAGAATGAGGTCATATTAGGTTTGAGGACCCACTGTTGATGAGTTCTTGCCATGGTTGAAGTCACTATTTAGATGCATTCACATTAGGGAAGATATCACAATAGGGATCAGGTCTTCAGGAATGAGGTCACAGTAAGTATGATGTCAAAGTAGGAATGAGGTCATTTTAGATATGAGGTCACAGTAGGGATGAGGTCATTTTATATATGAGGTCACAGTAGGGATGAGGTCACATCCAGCATGATGTCATACTAGGATGATGTCACAGTAGGAATGAGGTCATTCTATATATGAAGTCACAGTAGAGATGGGGACATAGTATGTTTGAGGTCACACTAAGGATGAGTTCTCATTGCAGGTGAAGTCACAATAGATACAAGGACACAGTAGGAACGAGGTTACAGAAGTATGAAGTCTTTGTAGGCACAATAATGATGACATCATCATTAGGATGATGTCACGGTATGAATGAGGTCATATTCAATATTACATCAGAGTAGGGATGAGGTAATGGTAGGCAAGAGGCCACAATAAAGATGATGTCACTGTAGGAATGAGGACATATTAGATAAGATGTCCCAGAAGTCATGAGGTCATATAAAGATAAGGACCCACTATGTATGAGTTCTCAATAAGAATGAAGTCCCAATTGAGATCAGGTCACAGTCATTGTAGGAAAGAGGTCCGATTAAGGATGATTTCAAAGTAAGGAATGATGTCACAGTAAACATTGCAGGAATGATGTCACAGGAAAGATGATGTCATATTAAGGTTGACATCAAAATAATAATGATGTCACATTATGAACAAGGGCACAATAGGTGTGAGTTCATAGTAGCAATGAGGTCATTGTATGTATGAGGTAACAATAAAGATCCCGTCACTGTAGTTATGAAGTCATATTAGATATGAGGTCAGTGTAGAGATGAGGTCAGAGTAGGGATGAAGTCACTGTAGGAATGGTGTCACAATAAGCATGATGTCACAATAATGATGTCACAGTAGGAATGAGGTCATATTGGATATGAGTTCACAGTAGCGATGATGTCATTGTAGGAGCAAGGTCACAGTAAATATGATATCACAATAAGGAAGATGTCACAGTAGGAATGAGGTCACAATTGATATGAGGTCACAGTAAGGATGAGGTCATAGTAAGTTTGATGCCACACTAGAGATGAATTCTCACTAGAGATTAAATAAAAATAGAGATGAGGTCACATTAGGGATGAGGTCAGAGTAGCTATGAATTCGTTGTGGAAATGAGGTCACAGTAAGGATGATGTCATTAGGAATGAGGTAATTTTAGACATGTGGTCACAGTATGGATAAGGTCAGTGTAGCAATGAGGTCACAGTCAGTTTGATGTCATAGTAAGGATGATGTCACAGTAGGTATGAGGTCATATTAAATACAAGTTTACAGTAGGTATGATGTCATGGTAGCTATGAGCTCACAATAAGCATGATGACACAGTAGTTAAGAAATCATATTAGATATGTGATCACATTAGGGATGTGGTCACAATATGGATGAGTATGAATTGTATGAATGATGTCATAGCAAGCATGATGTCACAATATGAATGAGGTCATAATATGTGGTCACAGTAGGAATGATGTCACACTAAGTATGAGGTAAGAGTATGGATGATGACAAAGTAAGGATAATGTCACAGTAAGAATGAGGTCACAATTGATAGGTGGTCAAAATAAGAATGAGGTAATATTAGGTTTGAGGGCCTGCTATTGATGAGTCCTTGCTATGAATGAAGTCACCATGGAGATGAGGGCACATTAGGAAATATGTCACAGTAGGGATGAGGCAATTGTAGGCATATAGTCACAGTAAGAATGATGTCACCATAGGAATGAGATGACTTTAGATATGTTGTCACAGTAGGTATGACACATTCTGCATGATTTCAGAATAAGGATGTGTGGTGGTTTGAATGATCATGTCCCCCATAGGCTTCAGGTATTCAGACATTTTTCCCCAGTTGGTGGCACTGTTTGGGGAGGTCTTAGAAGGTGTGGCCAGGCTGGAGGAAGTACATTATTGGGGGCAGGCTTAGTGAGTTTAACAAGCCTTGCAGTCTCCAGTATCTCTCTCCACTTCCTGTGCTCATTGGAAGATGTGAACCTCAGCTTTCTGCTCCAGCCCCAGCCACCATGCCTCCCCTCCACATTGGACTCTAATTCCCTGGAACCATCAATCATAAGTTTAAATAAACTTTTCTTTTTATAAGTTCCCTTGTTCATGGTGGTTTTATCACAGCAGCAGAAAAGTGACTAATATCAGATGGTATCAAAATAGGAATGATGTCATACTAGATATGATATCACAGTAGAGATGTGGTCATATTAAGGTTGAGGTCAAAGTAAGAATGGGTTCTCACCACAGATGTAGTCACAACAGATATGAGGACACAGTAAGAATAAATTCTGCTGGCCCACACCAGAGAGCTGGGACGCAGGTACAGGTCAGTGAGCAGGTGGGTCAGCCAGGAGCAGAGGGAGGTGATGCTCATTCCCTAGCCTGGGTTGCATAGAGGATGCTGGCCCATGCCAGGGAACTGGGGTGCAGGATACCAGCGTGAAGGCTAAGCAAACAACCCCCCTTCTGCCAACTGGAATTACAGAGGGAGGTTCCAGTAAGTCCTACAACCAACCCAGAAGAACTGGCTGGCAGCAGAAGATGAACAGTGCTCAGAAGGTGTTACCCACCCAGTTCTTGCAGAATAGAAAGGGAAGTGTGAAATGTACCTTCCAATATATAACCAAAATTGAAAACCTGAAACTTAAGCAAGTCAACACTCCATAAATAAGGAGACTACAGCCGGGCATGGTGGTGCACACCTTTAATCCTAGCACTTGGGAGGCAGAGGCAGGCGGATCTTTGTGAGTTCAAGGCCAACCTGGTCTACAGAGTGAGTTCCAGGCCAGCCTGGTGTACAGAGCGAGTTCCAGCACAGCTGGGGCTACAGGGAAACCCTGTCTCAAAAATACCAAAAAGAAAAATAATAAAATAAGGAGACTACAACTATGGCACCTGAAGGAATCAAGGTGACGAGGCACTAGAAATTTGAACCAGAATAAAGGCAAAAGGTAAAGGACATGCCAAGAGCACAATGAAAAACACAATATGGGAAAAGCCCACAATAACCCCACACCAAACTCTACAGAGTCTGTGGAGGGCCCCTACATTGGGATCCCTGTAGAGATATCCCAGGACACAGATTATAGAATAACAATTACAGATATATTCAAAGAAATCATATACCTAAGGAGAGAGAATGAAAATCTCAGAAAGGATCTAGAGGGAGACAATGAGAAACTGCAGAAGGAAGTGGTAACACTGAAAAGAACCAATGCTCAAATGAAAATGGAAACCAACGAGTGAAACAAGGAGCTACAAGAAAAGATTGAGAAGCAACACATTCCTGAATAATGAATGGGTCAAGGAGTAAATAAAAAGAGATAAAGGCATTCCTGGAATTAAACAACAATGACAGTACAACACAACAAAACTATCAGACACTTGAAAAGCAGTCCTAAGAGGGAAATTTATAGCCCTGGATGCACACATTAAAAAAATAGAAAGAGCACAAATAAATGAGTTTAACACTGCAGCTAAAAACACTTGAAAGACAACAGCAAATGAACCCTAAACCTAACATACAGGAAGAAATAACAAAAATCAGAACAGAAATAGAAACAAAGAAAACAATACAAAAAATCAATGCATCCAAAAGTTGGTTCTTTGAGAGAATAAACACGATAGACAGACCTCTAGCCCAGTTAACCAAAAGAAAGAAAAAGCAACTCCAAATCAATAGGTTTCATGATTAAAGGAGAAATATCACAACATACAATGCAAAGATCCAGATAATCATATGGGAGTACTTCAAAAACTTATACTCTACCAAATTTGAAAACCTAAGAGAAATGGATGAATATCGGCAATCCAGTGAATAACCAAAGCTAAACAAAGAAGAGACTGACAGCTTAAACAGACTCATAATATATGAAGAAACTGAAAATGTAATAAGAGACCTCTCAACTAAAAGAATCCCAGGCCCAGATGGTTTCACAGCAAAATTCTATAAAATAATTAAAGAGGACTTACAACCATTATTACTCAAAATGTTCAGAAAGACACAAGCAGAGGGAAATCTGCCAAATTCCTTTTATGAAGCCAGCATCATTCTAATACCAAAACCAGGCAAGGTTGCAACCAAAAAAGAGAACTACACACCCATATCATTAATTAACTCAGAGGCAAAAATCCTCAACAAAATACTTGCAAACCGTATACAGACCCACATCAAAAAGATCATCCACCATGATCAAGTTGGATTCATACCAGGGATGCAAGGAGGGTTCAACATATGAAAATCAGTAAGTATCATAAAACACATAAATGGACTGAAGGACAGAAACCACACAATCATCTCAATTGATGCAGAAAAAAACAAAATACAGCATCCCTTATGATTGAAGTACTAGAGGGAATTGGACTGGAAGGATCATTACTCAACATAATGAAAGCCATATACAAGAAACTCACAGCCACCATCATCCTAAATGGAGAAAAGTTAGAAGGATTCCCCATAAAGATAGGAACCCAACAAGTCTACCACTTGTCACCACTCCTCTTCAGTATAGTGCTTGAAACACTGGCTGGGGCAATAAGGCAAGAAAAGGAAATCAAAGGAATTCTAATTGGAAAAGAGGAATTAAAACTATCCCTTTTTGCAGACAATGTGATAGTTTACGTAAGGGATGCTAAAAACTCTACCAGAATACTCCTAGAAAAGATTAGGAATTTCAGAAAAGTGGCAGGTTACAAAATTAACCTAGAAAAATCAGTAGCCTTTCTTTACACCAACAAGCAACTGAGGAAGGAATACAAGGAGACCTTCTCAATCACAATAGCCTCAAAAACAATAAAATAATTGGGAATAAACTTAGCCAAAGACACCAAAGATCTCTACAACAAAAATTATAAACTCCTGAAGGAGATTGAAGAAGACATCAGAAGATGGAAAGACCTCCCATGCTCATGGATTGAAAAAATTGATATAGTAAAAATGTCCATTCTACCCAAATTAATATACCAGTTCAACACAATTCCAATTAAAATCCCCAGGACATTCTTCACAGGCTTGGAAAAAAAGATTCTTAAATTCATATGGAAAAACAAAAGATCCTGAATAGCCAAAACAACCCTGAGTGTAAGCAGCAATACAGGGGGAATTTCTATACCAGACATCAAACTATACTACAGGGCTATAGTCATAAAAAACAAGCCTGGTACTGGCAGAAAAACAGACCCGTAGATCAATGGAACCAAACTGAAGATACAAACTTGAGCATATACAATTTCAGCCACCTTATATTCTACAAGGGAGCCAAAAAGACTCAGTGGAGAAAAGACAGCATCATCAGCAAATTGTGCTGGCAAAACTGGATCACCAATTTGTAGAAGAATAAAATTAAATCCCTATTTCTCACCCTTTACAAAAAATCAACTCCAAATTTATCAAAGACCTCAATTTGAAACCCAAAACCCTGAAGGTGTTAAATAGTTGGCAGGAACTTACAAGACATAGGTTTAGGAAGGGACTTTAAATCAGACAGCAGCTGCACAGAATATAAGTTCAGTTGACAAGTGGGAACTTATTAAACTGAAACGTTTTTGTACAGCAAAAAAAAAAAAATCAGGGAAGTGAAGAGGAAACCCACAGAGTGGGAGAAACCTTCAATGCTGATTCATCTGACAGAGCATTAACTTCTAGAATATATAAACTACTCAAAAAACAAAAGAGTAAGAAATAAATGACTCACTCAAAAGATGGAGTAAAGAGCTGAGCAGAGAATTCACAAGCGAGGAAATAGAGATGGCTGAGAAACATCTTAAAAAGTGTTCAACATTTCTAATAATTAAGGAAATGCAAATTAAAACCACTTTAAGATATCATCTCACTCCGAAAAGTTTGGCTAGGATCAAGAAAACAAATGATACCAAATGCTGGAGAGGGTGTGGGGAAAGGGGAACAGTTTTCCACTGCTGGTGGGAATGCAAACTTGTACAACCACTATGGAAAGCAGTATGGAGAAACCTTAAAAGACTCAAAATGAGCCTACCACCTGACCCAGCCATACCGCTTCTGGGTATATATCCATCAGACTCTTCATACCACAGAGGTACATGTACAGCCATCTAAAGACATCTGTTCTCTTGTATTGGGAATAACTACACAGGTTCTAGAGCTGACCTATCACTTATTTTCAGATCTTGGACTTTTAGTATATGATGGAGGGTATGTTTGCATCTTTCAGAGTAATATGGGATTAAAATGGAAAGATGCGAATCAAGCAATATGCTATGGAAATAACATACTTTTCCCCCAAAGGATGCAGTGTTAATATAGGTGCAATGTAACAGGCTGGTGCAACTTAGCATTTCTGGGTGGTTAACGACCATACCTGACGTCCCTACCAATTTGGCCAAGGGAACTTGGGGACAATTTTGTTCCTTGCCCTCAGAGATCAACCAAGTCTTATGGCATTATACATGTGGGCATCTCTTGAAAAGTCCTGCAGAGGTGGGTAACCAGTCTTCCTGTTCAGGGAGGTCTTGGAGAGCCACTAAGGGGAATTCAGTCACTGTCAAGTCTATAAAGAGGAAAGTCTGCTCATCCTTCAGAAAAGAAAGTCTGGTATAGCAAGACCTGATTTTGTCCTCATGTTGATGGAACTGGTGGATGAGGAGCTGAAAGAAGCAAGGGACTCCCATCCCCCAAATCCTCAACTGACCTCAACAAAACAAAACCTTACTTAATCTGGGCTAACTGTGTGGCCTTAAGCATCCAGAAAGAAAGTACAACCAGAAATAAATAATCAATAAATCTAGAGAAACTGCAATTCAGACACAAAACTTGAGATCTTATTAAAAAGACAAAAAGGTAAAAAGAGAACACTGTTGTTTGGCCTGGCTTCAATTCATACAGGCAGGTACATAAGCTCTGTGGATGCCACTGCTTCTGGCACTCCTCAAGGACATGAGATACAGCTTTTTTACTTTTTTTTAATTATTTATTTATTTATTTATTTGTATGAATGTACTGTTTTGCATGTAGGTCTGTGCACCCGTTTCGTGCAATGTGGTGGAGGTCAGAAGAGGACTTCGGATTCCCCTGGAACTGGAGTTCTCCTGGAATTGGAGTTACAGACAGTTCTCAGCCGCCATGTGGGTGCTGGGGATCAAACCCGGGTCCTCTGCAAGAGAGGCCGGCGCTCTTAACCACTAGGCCATCTCTCCAGCCCACAGCTTTTTTTACGTTTTTTTTTTTTTTTTTGTCTTTTCGAGGCAGGGTTTCCCTATAGCCCCAGCTGTCCTGGAACTCTCTCTGTAGACCAGGCTGGCCTTGAACTCACAAAGATCTGCCTGCCTCTGCCTCCCAAGGGCTAGGATTAAAGTTGTGTGCCACCATGCCCAGCTTTTTTTTTTTTTTACTTTTTAACCTTCCAATGTGGACTGAGGACTGCTGAGATGCCCAGATTATACTGAAGGAATACAAGTAGGAGAGAACAATAACAACAAAAGAACGGGGAAAATAACTCTGGAAAGAGTCAGAAAAAGATGCAGGATATGTATGGCAGAATACAGGGACTCGGGTAGGGTGGGGAGCATGGAAAGAGAAGTAACTCTAGATTTGATTGAGAAATGATGTACGACTTATGGAAAAACTATAATTACAATAAAAAATAATTTTGTGAAGAAAAGAATAAGGTCACAGAAGGTATAAAGTCTTTTAGGCATGAGGTCACAATAATGATGATATCATCATAAGGATGATGACTCAGTAAGAATGACGTCATATTTGATTTTACATCAGAGTAAGGATGAGGTCACTATAGGAATGAAGTCACAATAAAAATGTTGTCACAGTAGGAATGAGAACACACTAAGCTTGATGTCAAAATTATAATGATGTCAAAGTAGGTATAAGTCCACAATAGATGTGAGTTCACAGTTAGGATGAGATCATTGTAGGAATGAGGTCAAAATAAGGATGATGTCACTGTAGGTCTGAGGTCATAATAGATATGAGGTCAGAGTAGGTATGAGGTCACTGTGAGAATGATGTCACAATAAGCCTGATGCCACAATAATTATGGTGTCAAAACAGGTATGAGGTCATATTAGATATGAGTTCACGGTAGAGATGATATCACTGTAGGAACAAAGTCACAGTAAATATGATGTAACAATAAGACAGATGTCAGAGAATGAATGATGTCACACTAGATATGAGGTCACATTTGAAATGAGGTCAAATAGGGTTGATATCACATTAGGGATGAGTTCTCACTTCAAATGAATAAGGTCACAGTAAAGAGGATGTCACAGTAGGAATGAGGTAATTTTAGATATGATGTCACCATAGGGATGAGGTCAATGTAGCAATGAGGTCACAGTCAGCTTGATGTCTTAGTAATGATGCTATCACAGTAGGTATGATGTCATATTTAATATGAAGTCACAGTAGGGATGATGTTGAAGTAGGAATGAGGTCACAATAAGCATGATGACACATTAGGAAAGCAGTCATATTACATATGTCATCACATAAGAGATGTGGTCACATTAGGGATGCAGTCACAATATGGATGAGGTCATTGTAGGAATAAGGTCACAGAAATATGATGTCACAGTACAAATGAGGTCAGAGTATAGATGATGACAAAAGAAAGATAATGTAACAGTAGGAAGGAGATCACAATTGAGATGAGGTCACATTAAGGATGAGTTCATATTAGGTTTGAGGGCCCACTATTGATGAGTTTCTGCTATGGATGAATTCACAACAAATGAGGTCACTTTAGGGAAGACATCACTGTAGTGATGAGGTCCTTGTAGGAATGTAGTCTCAGTAAATATGATGACACATTAAGTATAAGGTCATTTTAGATATGAGGTCACAGTACAGATGAGGTCAGTGTAGCAATGAGATCATATTCAGCATGATGTCAGACAAAGGATGATGTCACAGTAGGAATGAGGTCATAATAGATATGAAGTCACAGTAGAGACAGGGTCATAGCATGTTTGAGGTCACTCTAAGGATGAGTTATCACCACAGATGAAGTCACAATGCATATGAAGACACAGGAGAGGTCAGGTCATAGTAGGTATGAAGTCTCTTAGCCATGAGGTCACAGTAAGGATATCATTGTAAGAATGATGTCACAGTATGAATGAATAATAATCAATAATATAACAGAGTAGGGATTATGTCACAGTAAGAAAGAGTTCACAGTAAATATAATGTCAAGGTAGGAATGAGGTTATAGTAAGGTGGATGTCAAAACAAAAATGATGACAGTAGTAATGAGATCACAATAGATGTGAGTTCATGGTAGAGATGAGGTCACAATAAGGATGATGTCACTATAGGTATGAGGTCATATTCTAAATGAGGTCAGAGTAGGGATGAGGTCACTCTACAAATGACATCAGAATAAGCATGAGGTCACAATAATTATGATGTTACAGTAGGTATGAGGTCATATTAGATATGAGGTCACAGTAGGAATGATGTCAATGTAGGAACAAGGTCACAGTAAAAATGACATTTCAATAAGAAAGATGTGTCAGTAGGAATGAGGTCACAATTCATAAGAGGTTACAATAGGAATGAGGTTATAGTAGATTTGCTGTCACACTAGGAATCAATTCTCACTACAGATGAAGTCACAACAGAGATGAGATCACATTAGGGATGAGGTCACAGTAGCTACAAAGTCATTTTAGAAATGAGGACACAGTAAGGATAATGTCACTGTAGGAATGAAGTCATAATAGATATGAGTTCACATTAGGATTGATGTCACTGTAGGAATGATGTCAGAGTAGGACTGACATCATGGTAAAATAATGTCACAGTAGGAATTATGTTAGGGTAAGAATGAGGTCAATGTAAGGATGAAGTCGCTGTATGAGTTCAGAATACGCAATATGGCAATATAAGGTTAATATCATATTAGGAACGAGGTCACATTTGATATGAGACTACAGTAAGGGTGAGTTCATAGTAGGTTGCAGTCCCACTATTGATGAGTTGTCATTATAGATGATGTCACAATAGCAATGAGGTCACAGTACCAAAGATTTCACAGTATGGATGAGGTTATTGTAGGAATGAGGTCAGAGTAAGGATGATGTCACAGTAGGAATGTGGTCACAATGCATATGAGGTCATTGTAGGCTTTTTGGTCTCACTAGGGAAGAGTTCGTACTACAGATGAAGACACAATAGAGATGAGGTCACAATAGTAAGAGGTCACAGTAAGAATTATGTCACAGTAGGAGTTAGGTCATATTAGATATGAGGTCACAATAGGAGTGATGTCACTGTAGGAACAAGATCATAATAAAGATGATGTCACATTATGAATGAGGTCACAATAGACATCAGGTCACAGTAGGTATGGGGTCATTATAGGGTTGAGTTCACACTGAGGATGAGTTCTCAATAAAGATGAAATCACATTAGAGATGAGATCACTGTAGGCATGAGGTCACAGTATGTATGTGGGAAAATAGGTATTAGATAACAGTAGGGATGTGGTCACAATAGGGATGAGTTCACAGTAAGGATAAGGTCACAGTAGAAATGAGTTCATTGTAGAAAAGAGATCACAGTAAGTATGATGTCACAGTAGGAATGAGGTCACAACAGATATGAAGTCACAGTATCAATGAAGTCATAGTAGGGTTGATGCCACACTAGGGATGAGTTCTCACTACAGATGAAGAAATATAGCCATGAGGTCAATTAGGGATAAGGTCATACTATTAGGTCATTATAAGAATGAGGTCACAGTAAGGTTGATGTCACAGTTAGGATAATATCACAGTAGGAATGAAGTCATAATATACATGAGGTCAGAGTAGGGAGTAGGTCACTGTAGGAATGAGGTCACTGTAGGTCATCCCTACACCCAGCACCCATCACCCAATGCTAGAACCATAGAGAAACTGCGTGTGTGGATAGAAGGACAGCCAGGGGTGAACACATTTGGTGCCCAGTTGCCCAGGTGGGTTTCTGGCATACAGGCCTGCAGCAGCCCACACTGACACCCCCTACCCAACACTAGAATCATAAAGAGGAACTGTGTACATGGATAGAGGGACAGCCAGGGGTGCATACATTCAGTGCCCAGTTGCCCAGATAGGTTTCTGGCATGCAGGCCTACAGTGGCCCACTCCAGCATCCGCTGCCCAATGCTAGAACCATAGAGAGGAACTTCATGCATGGATAGAAGGACATCCAGAGGTGCACACACTCAGTGCCCAGTTGCCCAGGTGGGTTTCTGGCGTGCAGGCCTGTGGCAGCACACCCCGGTACCCTCCATCCAATGCTAGAACCATAGAGAGGAACTTCATGCATGGATAGAAGGACATCCAGAGGTGCACACACTCAGTGCCCAGTTGCCCAGGTGGGTTTCTGGCGTGCAGGCCTGTGGCAGCACACCCCGGTACCCTCCATCCAATGCTAGAACCATAGAGAGGAACTGTGTGTGTGGGTAGGACAGCCAGGGTTGCAGACACTCAGTGCCCATTTGCCCAGGTGGGGTCCAGCACGTGGGCCAAAGGAGTAAACAAACCCATCCCCACTCATGCTACTGATACTGTGGTGGAAAGTATAAACTGCTAGTGCTGTGGTTTACTGTGGTTGGGAGGATCCACCAGTGTCAGTGATTTGAGGCTGCATAGCCAAAACTGAGGAAGATACCAGCAGGAAGCAAACTGAGTGACCAACCAGTCCTCCACATTAACATTTGAGATTAGCAACAGATGGCAAAAAAAAAAACAAACAAAGGGGGGAAAAAAACCTCACCACCACCACCACCACCAACAACAACAAAAACACATGCCAAAGACAAAACAGAAAAACAATATGGGTAAATCTCAAAATAAATCCCCACCAAACTTAACCAATCCTGTAGAAGATCCCAACAATGAGAACTGATTGGAGGAAAACAAGGCACTGACCTTAGAAGAACAATTGTGTATATATTCAAATATTATAAAGAACAAATCAGAGAACTAAAGAGAGATAATGAAAAAGTCATGAAGGTACTAGAAGGAAAGAATGATAAACTCTGGAATGAACTAAAAGGAGAGCTTGACAGACTCAGAAAAAAACTATAAGAAGAGAAATACCAACTCTGAAAAGAACTAGAGGAAGATAAATACAAACTCCAAAAAAAAAAAAGATTGGAGGGAGAGAATGACAAACTCCAAAAGGAAGTGGAAACATTTAAAAGATCTCAGGCTGAAAGGAAAAAAGGAACAGACCAGTGAAGTGAGGAGCTACAAGAAGAGTATGAAAAGCTCCAAACGGGAGGGGAAAATACTGAAGAAATCACAGGATTAAATAAAAAAAGGAAACTGAACATTCATCCAATCAGCAGGACAGGATGGGAAAAAGCCTCATAAGCAGAATGGATGAATCAGAAAAAAGAATATTAGACCTATAGCCTAACACAGCATGGCTAGAAACCTCAAGTGAAGATTATGAAAAATTAAAAAAACCCAAGTGTGGAACAACCAGGAAATGTGGGACACTATGAAAAGACCAAACCTGGGGCTGGAGAGATAGCCTAGCGGTTAAGAGCACCGACTGCTCTTGCAGAGGACCTGGGTTCGATCCCCAGCACCCACATGGCGGCTAAGAACCGTCTGTAACTCCAATTCCAGGAGAACTCCAGTTCCAGGGGAATCCGACACCCTCTTCTGACCTCCGCGGCATTGCACGACACGGGTGCACAAACCTACATGCAGACAGTACATTCATACACATTCAAAAATAAATAAAATTAAAAAAAAAAAAAAAGAAAAGACCAAACCTTCGTATCATAGGGATGGAGGAAGGAGAAGAATCCCAACATAATGGTATTGATCAGATCTACAACAGAATAATAGTAGAAAATTTCCCTAAACTGAAAAAATACAAACCCATGCAAAAACAAGAAGCACATAGAACACCAAATAGACAAGACCAGAAAAGAAATTCCCCACATCATGTCATAGTTAAAACACTAGATGCTCAAAACAAGGACAAAATACTGAAAGCCACAAAAGAAAAACAAGGTACATATAAGGGGAAACCCATCAGAATCACAGCTGACTTCTCAGTGCAAACAATGAAAGCCAGAAGAACATGGACCAAAATATTCCCAATGCTAAATGACTTTAGATGCCAACCCAGATTATTATATCCAGCAAAAATGTCAATAATAGTTGAAGGAGAAAGAAAAATCTTTCAAGATATAAATAAAATGAAAGAACACATGCCAAAAAACCAACGCTTCAGAAAATACTTGAAGCAATTCAAAGAACAGAGGAAAGGAGCAACTATACTTAAGCAACCCAAGAGAGAAATTACCAAAGCATAACAGAGTAAATAAATACCTAGACCAAGAATGCAAATGAAAAATAAATTGAAAGGAAACAACATGCACTTCTCAATAATAACCTTAAATATTAATGGTCTAAACTCCCCAATCAAATGACATAGACTGGGAGAATGGATTAGGAAACATAAACCATATATATGCTACCTACAAGAAACCTATCTCACCCTCAGGTACAGACACCACCTTAGAGTGAAAGGATGGGAAAAATATTCTAAGCAATGGTACCAAAAAGCAAGCAGGGGCAGCTATTCTAATATCAGACAAAATAGACCGCAAAGTAAAATAAATTAGAAAAGACAAAGAGGGCCATTATATTCTTATCAATGGAACAATATATTCTTATCAATGAAACAATTATGCAATTGGTGCATAAACAATTAAGATTTCACAATCTTAAATGTTTATGTACCAATCTCTGGTGCACCAAACTTTATAAACACAATCCTTTGGGACCTCAAGCACAGATTAATCCCAACAGCCTAATAATAGTGGGGGATTTCAATACCCCATTGAACCCCTGGATAGGTCAACTGGACAAAAAGCAAACAGAGAACCATCATAATTGAACATTACAATACACCAAATTGACCTCACAGATATATACACAATATTCCACCCAAACACCAGAGACTATACTTTCTACTCAGTGCCCCATGGAACATTCTCCAAAATTGACCACATACTGGGACACAAAAGAAATGTCAACAAATACAAAAGGATTGAAATTATTCCATGCATTCTATCAGGCCACATTACAATAAAGCTCAATATTAACAACCTACTAACTATAAGAACACGTGGAGACTAAACAACACAATCCTGAACAATGAATGGGTCAGGGAAGAAAGAAAGAATGAAATAAAAGCATTCCATTCCTGCAACTAAATAAAAATGAAAATAGAACACAACAAAACCTGTGTGATAAATTAAAGTCAGAAATAGAACAAATAAAAGATCTAATGCTGTAGCTAAAAAGCACTTGAGAGTCAACAACAAATGAACCCTAAACCCAACAGACAAGAAGAGATAACAAAAATCAGAGCAGAAATCAGTGAAATAGAAACAAAGAAAACAATACAAAAAATCAATGAATACAAAAGGTGGTTCTTGGAAAAGATAAACAAAACAGAGTGACCTCTAGCCCAGTTAACCAAAAGAAAGAGCAACTCCAAATCAATAGCATTCTTGATGAAAGGGGAAACATCACAACAGATAACGAAAAAATCCAGACAATCATACAAGAATACTTCAAAACCTTACTCTGCTTAATTTGAAAACCCAAGAGATATGGATGAATATGTGAAATCCTGGGATTTGCCAAAGCTTAACCAAGAAGAAATTGACAGATTAAACAGACCCATAATACTTGAGCACGTTGAAGATGTAACAAAAAGCCTCCCAACTAAGAAAAAGCCCAGGCCCAGGTGCTTTCACATCAGAATTCTATTAAACATTTAAAGAGGTCTTACACCATTACTACTCAAACTTTTCTGAAGGAAACAGAGGGAACTATCCCAAATTCCTTCTATGAAGCCAACATCACTCTAACACCAAAAAACCAACCAAAGACACAAACAAGAAAGAAAACTATAGATCCATATCATTAATGAACACAGATGCAAAAATTATCAACAAAATACTTGCAAATAGCATACAGACCCACATCATAAAGATCCACATCATCCATCGTGACCAGGTTGGATTCATACCAGAGACGCAGGAATGACTCAACATATGTAAGTCAATAAACACCACAAAACATGTAAATGGACTGAAAGGCCAAAAAACAAATGATCATCTCAATTGATGCAGAAAAAGTTTTTGACAAAATCCAGTATCTCTTCATGCTTAAAGCCCTAAAGGGAATTGGACTGGGGGGATCATTCCTCAATGTAATCAAGGCCATATAAAAGAAACAGTGCCAACATCATCCTAAATGGAGAAAAGTTGGAAGCATTCCCCTTAAAGGCAGGAGCACAGCAAGGCTGTCCACTATTGCCACTCCTTTTCAATATAGGGCTTGAGATGCCTGCTAAGGCAATAAGGTGAGAAAGTGAAATTAAAGGAGTATTAATTGGAAAAATGGAAGTAAAACTATCCCTTTTTGCAGACTATATGATAGTTTACCGAAGGGATGCTTAAAACTACAACAGAAAATGCTTAGATATGATTAAAAGTTTCAGTAAATTGGTGGGTTAGAAAATAAACCTAGAAAAATCAGTAGCCTTTCTTTACACCAACAATAAGCAACTGGAGAAGGAATATAAGGAGACCTTCCCAATCACGATAGCCTCAAAAAAATAAAAATACCTAGGAGTAAACCTAACCAAAGACACAGAGACCTCTACAAAAAAATTTTAAAACCGTGAAGAAGGAGAATAAAAATGACATCAAAAGATGGAAATACCTCCCATGCTCAGGGACCAGAAAAATTCATATAGTAAAAAGGTCCATTCTACTCAAATTAATATACAGATTCAATGCAGTCCCAATTAAAATCCCCATGAGCTTTTTCACAGACTTACAAAAAATCCTTAAATTCATATGGAAAAACAAAAGACCCTGAATAGGTAAAGCAACCCTGAGTGAAAGTGCAAATCTGGGGGGATTACATTACCAGACTTCAAGCTATATTGCATAGCTATAGGCATAAAGACAGCCTGGTACTGGCAAAAAGCACAGAACCATTGACCAAGGGAACAAAATTGAAGATACAAACTTGAGCTCATATAATTTCAGCCACCTCATATTTGACAAAGGGGCCAAAAGAGCTCAATGGAGGAAAAATAGCATCTTCAGCAAGAGGTGTTGGCAAAACTGGCTCCCAATTTGTAGAACAAAATTAAACCCCTACCTCTCACCCTGTACAAAAATAAACTCTAAGTGGATCAAAATCTCAATCTAAACCTGAAAGGCTGAAGGTGATAAAAGAAAACGTCAGCAGCAACCTACAAGACATAGGCATAGGAAATGAGTTTCGAAATCAAACAGCAGCTGCATGGGAAATAAGGACAACAGCTGAGAAGTGGGACCTCACCAAACTCAAAAAATTTTGTACAGCTAAAGAAACAATCAAGGAAATGAAGACAAAATGCACAGAGTGGGAAGAAACCTTCACTACTGATACATCTGACAGAGCATTAACATCCAGAATATATAAACAACTTAAAAAACAAGTAAGAATATAAATGACCTACTCAAAAGATGTAGTAAAGAGTTGAACAGAGACTTTACCAGTAACGAAGTAAAGATGGCTGAGAAACATCTTAAAAAGTGTTCTACATCGTTAATAATTAAGGAAGTGCAAATTAAAACCAGACTAAGGTATCATTTCACTCCAATAAGACTAGCCAAGATCAAGAAAACAAAAGACACCAAATGCTGTGATTGTGGGGAAAGTGGAACACTCATCCACTGCTGGTGGGAATGTAAACTTGTACAACCATTGTGGAAAGCAGTATGGAGAACACTTGGAAGACTCAAAATGAGCATACCACCTGACCCAGCCATACCACTTCTGGGTATATACACACAAGAGGCATCCTACTGCAAAGATACATGCACAGCTATGCTTATTGCAGCACTTTTCACAATAGCAAAGAGCTGGAACCAACCCAAATGCCCCTCAACTGATGACTGGATAAAACAATTTGGTACAATGGAGTTCTATGCAGTGGTAAAGAAAGATGACATCAGGAACTTTGCTGATAAATGGATGGAACTCGAAGCCATTATGCTCAGTGAAGTAACAAAAGGTGAATCGTTTCCCTCATTTATGGACGCTAACACCAAATCTCCAGTTGGCAGACAAACTTAACATTGACTCTAAAAGCAACTGTACTATTCCAATGTGAATCTCTTAATGGGCTCCATAATTGTCCTACCACTTGTATTCACACATTGTAATTACCATATACGAATGGAAGATATGTATTCATATTCTTAAAAAAAGAATGTAAAGTTACACATCTTTTCAACTGCATGCAACTTCACTCTTAAATGTGAATCTCTAAATGTGTTTAGGAATTAACCTATAGTTTATTTTCAGAATTTGTAATTTTGATTTATGTGTGGAGTGTATATATGCATATTTTGGAATAATATAAAATTAAAGTGTGAGAGAGAGAGAGAGAGAGAGAGAGAGAGAGAGAGAGAGAGAGAGAGAGAGAGAGACCTATTCAAAGAGCTGACCAAAACAATAAACTTGTGCATTGAAAAGGTTATAAAAGACTGAGAAGAAGATGCAAGACAGGACATAATATGGATGACAGAATCCATGAGCTCTGGCAGGGGGCAGGGGGAACATAAGGGGCGGGCATGGATGGGGGAATGAGTCTAAATTTGATTAAGAAATGTCGTTTCAAATGCACTCAACAAAAATTAACTTAAAAAAGAATGAGGTCATATTAAATATGAGGTCACAGTAGTTTTGAGGTCATAATATGGATGAGGATCCACTATGGATGAGATCCCATTAAAATGAAGTCAGAATAGAGATCAGGTCACAGTAGGGAAGATAACAAAGTAAGAAAGAGTTCACAGTAAGCATAATATCACAATAGGAATGAGGTCATATTGGATTTGTGGTCAGGATAAGGATGATGTCACAGTAAGAATGAGGTCAGTGTAGGAATATGGTCACAATAAATATGATGTCACAATAAGAATGATGTAACAGAAGGAATGAGGTCATATTGACATGCGGTCACAGTAGGGATGATGTCATCTAGGAATGAGTTCATAGTAAAGTTGTTGTCACAGTAAGGATGATGTCACATTTGGAATGAGGTCACAATGTTTATGAGGTGACAGTAGGCATGAGGTAATAGTAGGATTGAGGTGACAATAAAGATGAGTTCTCACTATAGATGAAGTCACAATAGAGATGTAGTCACAGTAGGAATGTGTTCACAATGGATATTGAGGGGCCCCCATCAGTTGGTCTTAAGCAGGCTTAGCAAGATGGCACCTGAGGATGGAGAGATGGCCTAGTGGTTAAGAGCACCGACCACTCTTACAGAGGACCAAGGTTCGATCCCCAGCACCCACATGGCGGCCAAGAACCGTCTGAAACTCCAATTCCAGAACTCCAGTTCCAGGGGAAGCAGACACCCTCTTCTGACTCCGCAGAATTGCACGACATGGGTGCACAAACTTGCATGCAGACAGTACATTCATACACATACAGAAATAAATAAAATTAATAAAAAGAAAAAGATGGCACCTATGGGAAGTAGGAAAGGCATGGCCAAGCTTGTTTTGAAAATTTTCTGATTGGCCCTGGCTATTCCCTTGCATGTGAACAGCTCATGATCAGCCCATGTTTACCATTAAGTTCTATAGAGTAACCATTTCATGCAGCAGGTGTGCTGCCTTGGCCCTTAAGATGATTGGTTGCCTTTGTTGCGCCATGGAAATCTCCTTGTGGTTTTTGCCTTTATAACTGCTGTACTGCATGCAATAAACGAGTTCCTGCTTGATTTGACTCCCTGTCACATCTGATTATCCTTGGGAATGGGGGGCTGGAGAGTGGGTGGACAGCACACTCACCTTTCCCTGACCCCCATTGCGGGGTACCCTCAAGGACCAGCCTGCAGGACAGAGCTGGGAAAAAAGGGACCCTCACAGCTGGTGCCAAACGTGGTGCCCAAAGAAGTGTTTGGTCAGGACTAACCAATCTGCGAGGTTGGTGAGACCCGAAGAGATGAGTAACACAACAATTAGTCAGAGGTCCCAGTGCTTAAGGTGCTGAGATACATGCTTAAGAGTAGGGGATTAGAAATTTCTGATTCCAATGCACTAAAGATGTGGGTGACATTGTTACATTTAGCCCCCTGGGTTGCTGCTGCAAATCTGTTTGATTGGGACATGTGGACCTGTGTTGAGCAGCTGTTAAGGCAAAGAGAGATTCATTTGGGGATTGATCCTCCCTTAGGGTTTTACCCTGCCATGTCAGCCCTCAAGGTGTGCTTTAGGCCTGAGGGTCCTTATCCCTTGGCCTTTCTGTCTGACGAAACTAATGTTGGTTAGCTTTTGCCAACTAGGAAAAGTTTGAGGATGAAAGGAAAGAAATGTTGAAAGTGAAACCAAAGTCACTGGGGGAAGAAGAATGTCCTCCAGGGCCTTCCAGATCAGACAGGAAGCTTACCAGTGCTCTGGAGACCTCTGGGGGTAGGGTCTCTCAGCCCTTGTATCCCCCTCTTCCTCAGCCCCCCATCCCCCTATCAAGAGGGTAACCCTGAGACCCCCCACGCCCCTGTGGGGGGAGGAAGACAAGACCACCCTCTTATAAGGAGCTTGAATGGGAAGTGGAGCATAGAGGGTCGGTCAAGGCGTTCCCAGTCAATTTGAACCAGGGAGGGAACCATCCTTCTTCCTGGTACCCATGGGAGGCCAAAGATCTCAAGTAACTTAAGAGAGCAGTGGCAGAGGATGGGCCCAGTTCTCCCTGGGTGGGGACTCTGCTCCAGGATTTAACCCATCAGCCATGTACTACCAAGGACAGGATGGACTTTGCTAAGGCTATCCTTCCAAGCCATATGTTTATCAAATGGTGTGCTCTTTTTAAGGAGTAATGTCGCATTCAGGTGGAGAGAAACCAGGAAGCTAACCCTCCCATTCCCATCTCATTCGGGAAGTTGTCTGGCACTGCTGATCAATTTTCTATTGGTCCTCAGTAGGCCACTATTGGTGACCCTATGCAAACCAGATCTGGGTCTTCGGGCTGGCTCCCTGGAGGAAGCTGGATGGGGGCCTACAGAGGGCCCCATTGCAGGGATCACTCGGAAACCAACTGGGTCCCTCCCCAAGTTCATAGACAGGTTAGAGAAGAGCTTGAGATGCACGCACCCCCGTGGGCAGTTGAGGTATCAGTTTACTAAGCTTCTGGTATGGGAGGGATGATGAAAGACCATAAATTGGCATGTGCAGGCCTTAAAGACAGATCCATGGGACAATGGATAATCGCCTCCAAAGATGTGGGGACACAATCGCATCAGACAATATCAATGAGATCTGCTTTACAGGCTCAGACAGAGGCACTGACTTCAGCCTTGATCCAAGCCTTTACCACCATGTCCAGAGGAAAGGGGGGGCACTGGGACTACTGGAGGCAGAAGTGGCCCATGATTTGGGTGTGGCCAGATGGGTCATTTTAAGAGGAACTTCCCCAAAAAGGGAAGTAGGCCCTGGCCCGGTCCTGGAAATCAGGGAAATTCAGGCAAGGCCCCAAACACTCCCTGCCCTCAATGCCATAAGGGATACCATTGGCAGAGGGACTGCAGGTCCAAATTTGACATAGAGGGGAAGCCTTTAAACTAAGTATGGGGTGACCTCCAGCCCAGTTACCTCAAGGCAGTGGTAAGCTGAGCCCTCCAATGGGGCAAGGCCACGGTTCCCTTTCGACTGCAAGGCCAGGGTTCCCTTTCGACTGCAAGGCTATGTCAAAGCCCTCTTGGAGCCTATGAGCCATCAACTGCAGGCTACTGTGTACATATATATGAATGACATAATTCTGGGGGCACCAAACTTGCAGTTATTAGGGAGTTTGCATAAAATCACTCAGGACAGCCCTCAGGCAGGAGGTCTTCATGTGTCTGCTGATAAAGTACAGACAATACCACATTTCAAGATATTAGGGGCCAACCTCTCTCTGGATGGAGTGAGCCCTCTGAAGCCCCAGCTGGCCATCACTCCATCCACGACACTGACTGATTTACAAAGGCTGTTGAGGAACATCAATTGGCTAAGGACCTGGATACTTATTACTACCGAGACCTTAGCACCTCTGTTTCAACTACTGGTGGGTAAGCAGCCCTCGGAGTTGATTCATCTCACCCTCCAACATCTTGACATATTCTGTGAAGTCCAGCTTGCCTTGAACTGGGTCCAACTTGCCCAGTATGTACCTAGTAAAGATCTTGAGTTATGGGTCCTACCTGGCAAGGTCTTAATGACATCAGTCCTCACACGGGATGAAATACCCCTCTAACGGGTACATGCCTCCCTCGGGGGGGGTGCCATGGATCAAATTGGTTGACTTAATACAGAAGGAGCATGGTGTCTCCTTGAGACATTATGGCATATATCCCCACAAAATTATCATTCCCTACTGGCTCTGAGATTTTGAGTGGTTATGTCAAAATAACACCCAAGTGGCCCTGGCCTTGGAAGGATTCTTGGGAGGTTTGGATTGCCATTATGGCCCTCACAGATGGGTGACATCCTTCCACACCCTTATTGGGATGTCCCCCCAGCTCTTTGCTCCAGAGCCCTTGGTGGGAGCCTGTTATGTATTTACCAATGGGGGGGAGGCTTGGGGCTGTGGTGATGGTGTACCCTGAGGGCAAAAAAGAACCTCAAAGGTATATACATGCCTGTGAAGGCTCTGCCCAGTTTAAGGAAAGCATGGCCATTGCCCTGGCCCTGAGTAATGTAAGTAAACCCATGAATCTGTTCTCAGATAGATTATATGTGGTCAACTTTCTTCCTGGCCTGCTAGGCTCCTATATTTGGCTGGATGGAAATCCCATTACTCCCCTAATGTTTCAGATTCACACACTTCTTAGAGAAAGACAGGATCCTATCTACCTACAACACCTTAGAGGGCATCAAAGCCTGCCTGGGTTTCTAGCCCAGGGTAATGCAGAGGCAGACAGAATGGCCTCTGCCCAGGCCTTGTCAGCTGGCTGAGTGAGGCTCAATGGTTACATGACCTCACCCATATAAATTGGAGGAACCTTCCTAAGAGATTTCCCCAAGACCCTCTTAAAGATTTAAAAAAGATTGTGTGTACTTTCAATTCATGTCAACCCTTCCTGGAGGTACTGCCTTTACAACAGCAAGGGGTAAGTCCCAGGGAACTTAAGCCCAATTCCCTATAGCAAACAGATGTTACTTATTATGCACTCTTTGGAAAGCTCAAATATGTTTTCGTGTCCATTGACACACTCTCACATGTCTGCTGGGCCACAGCTCATAGAGGAGAAAAGTCCAAACATGCCCAGTTCCATTTCCTCCAGTGTTTCACTACCCTGGGACAACCCCCAATGAATCAAAACTGATAATGGACAATGCTTTGTGAATAAGAGTCTACAGGATTTCTTTTCTCTCTGGGGAATCCAACATAACACAGGAATCCCTTATAATCCTCAAGGCCAGGCCATTGCAGAGTGCAACCACCAAAATATAAAAACTCAATTACAAAAACAAAAAGGGGTAATAAGCACCCACCAACATTTGTGTATAGCCTTGTTTGCTAATAATATCATTAATTTTCAAAAAAATCAGCCGGATTCCCGAAACATTGGGGACATCAGGAACAAAGACCAGAAGTGTGGGTAAAGTGGAAAGACTCCCTATGGGGCAATGGAGAGGCCCATATCCATTGTTAACTCTGGGCCGAGGGTTTGGCTGTGTCTGCCCTAAAGGAGACCTGAACCCTATATGGGTGCCCTCCAGAGATCTTAAATTCTGTTGTCAGGGGGAAGATGACCCCAACCAATCAGAGCCACCCACCTCTGAAGACGAATAAGGAAAAGAAAAAGGAATGGTGGCTGTGCAATAGACTCAACAGAGTCTTAACTAATACCTGCAAGAGAGGAAGAAAAAGAAAAAGCAAATATGGTCATAACAAGGTCTGTGGACATAAAAGCCCTTGAGATGGCATTTCTATTGTTTCTACACAGGAGGATGCCAATGTCTGGATGGGTGGCGCTGCTAGTCATCACAGCGATAGGCATCATAGTGGAACTCATCCTGATAGTGACTGATAATTTTGGATTTGGTGGAGGAGCTCAGTCGAGCCAAAGGGACCCCTTAAGGAGTGCTGAAATTGCTTTCCTGTTCTACTTCATCTGGACTCACCTTCTCTTATGCTCATGGATCCTCAAAAAAGGAGTTGGGACTACAAATTGATGGGGTTTGGATTTTGGATGCTCTTGGAATATGCAAAAGGGGAATTGCTTTGGAATTATATGATCAACCCTGGGGTACTACAACCGATAGGGTAGGATTTAGTCACCCAACCCATAGCCTGTACTAGCTTTTGATGTCTTCTGTCAGGAAAATGCCTTCTGCCAGAAAGTACTTTTGTTAATTTGACAGACTTGGGCTTTAATTTAAGTGATCCAGACATAGCATGCTGGATAAAGAATGAGACATGGGGCACAGCAGTATATAAATGTCTGCCATTTGGGCTACAGGATTTCCTTTACAACTCTTGGAATGTGCCAGTAAAGCTAACATCTTATACGCCCTTTACTGAGTGGCAGGACTTTAATGTCCATTTTGATACTGACACAGTGGTGCCCCTCATTCCTAGATGCATGGAGCTTATGCTGGAACCCAGTGAGGCCTCCTAGGAAGGGACCTTCCATGACTGTAGGACAGGCAAGGGACACATGTTTAGAAATGATAGTGGGCTGGTCGGCTGGTATAGTGCTTCTCCTAGAACCCCCCCCCCAATGAGAACTATTCTACTTGGTACCATTACCCTGAACTCACCTACACAAAATTGGCATGGGGTACGTTGTTTTCAGTGTCTGGGCTAAGTTCGGCCCATGGGCCAGGAAAGGTAGACTGGAGGCCTGCCATGCTCGCATGGGGGACTAATGTGACCAATCTCAGGAACCAGTATGATAACCTTAGAGGTAATGGTTCTTGTGATGTACAGTATGAGAATATTTTTATGGGCTCCCTCTCCCTATCAACTGCACTTGTCAACCCAGGGAAAACTCTACTCATGCCACATATGTGCTGCCCTTCAGGACCTGTCCGGAGCATGGGTACTTCTTTTGCCTTTTCATTACCACTACTAATTTGGTAAATATTCCCAATTTTATTCATAGCCCTCAGCCCGAGGATGGGTTCTTTATGCTTGGAACCCCACTGTACCTTTGGATACCTGTAAACCAAACTAGCCCTGAATTATACATGGGGGAGACTCAACTTATCCAACACATCCATAGAACCAAGATAGTTGCTATTGGGTTAATCATTTTTTGGTATAATCTCCTTATTGTCACTGGTGGGCACTACAGTTAGTACTGCAGTTTTAGCTACTCAACAATCCATGACAGTGGTGGCTGTCAACAACCTTTCATCCTTAACTGCTAGTGCCTCTTACTCTGTTTAATGAACAGCTTAATAGCCTTCAGTTGTGGATTATGAACTTACAGACACAATTGTATCACCATGAAAAGGTTTTATATGCAATAGAAAAATGATGAGAATCCCATGCAATATGGGGTATTATAATGCCTCTATTACTCCTTTCCTGGTAGTCTCTGAAGAATTGAATAATTCACATACCCTTGGAGAGTAAATTAAGGGTCCCTGGACCAAATAGTTTTGGGAAAAGGAAGCCCAAATAACTCAACTGGTGTCAAAAATCAACTCCACCAGGGTGGATGTGATTAATCAACAGGATTTATGGAGTCAGTTACAGCAAGTAGAGATGCAACTTTGGGATTGGGTCACGAGCCCTTTCACTTGGGCAAAGTGGAGCCTGTATATAGTTGTGGGCCTCGCTCTTTTATGGCTTATTTTTACTGTAAGAAAGATGATTCTTCATGAAAAAAGAACAAAATTCTTCATGAAAAAAGTCAACAAAAATGACTATGCTTGTACAGATATTAGAGGAAACACAAACTGATGGCCCTCAAGAACCCTGGGTTCAATTGGCATTACAGGAGGTTGCTCAGAACCCATAAAGGGCTGTCACCCAGATGGCAGTAGCCATCTTACACAGGTGCTCCTAAAAGGGTTAGCTGCATGGGGTCCTTGAAGCACACTTTCCTTACAAATACAAAAAGGGGGAACTGAGAGGCCCCTATATGTTGGTGTTAAGCAAGCTTAACAAGATTGCACCTAGGGGAAGTAGGAAAGGTGCAGCCAGGCTTGTTTTAAAATTTTTCTGATTGGCACTGGCTATTCACTTGCATGTGAATAGCTCGTGATCAGCTCATGTTTACCATTAAGTTCTATAGTGTAACAATTTTATGCAGTGTGCATGCTGTCTTGACCTTTAAGATTATTGACTGCCCGTGTTGCACCATTGAAATCCCCTTGTGTTTTTTGCCTTTATAACTGCTGTGCTGCATGCAATAAACGAGTTCCTGCTTGACTTGACTCCCTGTTGCGTCTGATTGTACTTGGGAAGGAGGGCTGGAGAGTAGGCGGACAGCACACTCACCTTTCCCCGACCCCCATTGCAGGGAACCCTCGAGGACTGGCCTGCAGGACAGAGCTGGGACAAAGAGGGACCCCTGCAAGAAATGAGGTCACAGTAGAGCAGAGGTCATATTAAGGTTGAGGTAGCTCTATTTATATGTTCTCACGATGGTTGAAGTCACAAAAGAGATGAGAGCACAGAAGTGAAGATGTCTCAGTAGGGATGAGGTCATTGTAGTTATAAGGTCACAGGATGTTGTCACAGTAGAAAAGTAGATATATTATGTGGTCAGAGAAGGGAAGATGGCACTGTATGAACAAGGTCATAGTAAAATGGTGACACAATAAGGATGATGTCACAGTAGGAATGAGGTCACAATATTTATGAGGTAATGTAGGGATGAGGTCATAGTAGGGTTGATGTCACAATAGGGATGTGTTCTCACTACAGATTAAGTCACAATAGAGATGAGGTCACAGTAGGAATGAGGTCACAGTAGCTAGGAGGTCATTTAGAATAAGGTCACAATAAGTATGTTGTCACAGTAGGAATGAGGTCATAATAGATATGTCACAGTAAGAATGATGTCACTATATGTACAAGGTCACAGTAAAGTTGGCGTAATGTTTTTCCTATATTTTTCTTTCGTTGTGCTTTTGGCATGTAGGTTTCTTTTTGCTTGTATTCTGATGTGAATCTCAAATGTTTTTCAAAGTTGAAAGATTGCTTTCCTTTATTCCTTCAGATACCTTCATTGTTTTCTCCTTATTTATAGAGTGTTGACTTGCCTAGATTCCATTCTTTCAAATTTGTTTATATATTAGAATTTATAGCTTACTCTTCTCTTTCTATTCTTCAGGTATTCTAAGAACTGGGTAGGTAACAACCCAGATGATACCCTCTGTGCTGGATAGCTTTAGTGTCAACTTGACACACCTGGGTTGAAGGAGCCTCAATTGTGGAATTGGCTCCATTGGATTGGCCTGTGACCACGTCTGTGGAGTATTGTCTTGATGGTTGAGCATTGTGGGAAGGCCCAGGCCACAATGAGTAGTGCCACCCTGGGCAGGTTGTTGTGTACTGTATAAGAAGGCGGGCTGGCCATGAGCCAGGGGAGAAAGCCAGTGAACAGCATTCCTCCATGGCCTGTGCTTCAGCTCCTGCCTCCAGGTTCCTGCCATGAGTTCCTGCCTTGGGCTCTCTGAGTGATGAACTGTGACCCTGGAGATGTAAGCTGAATAAACCCTTTCCTCCCCAAGTTGGTGTCGGTCAGAGTGTTTTGCAACAGCAATGGAAGACAAACTAGGACACCCTCTGAGCACTGTACTCACATTGCTGCCAGCCATTTCCTCTAGGTTGGTTGTAGGGCTTAGTGTACTATAGATCCACCTTGACACTCCTTCCAGAATTCCAGTTGGCAGGGGTAGGGGGCACAAGTTGCTTGTTTTACCCTGAATCTCACCTGATCTGGCTGAATCAACCAATCTCCAACCTTTATGTACAACAGGCAAATAATCCAATCCTTCAACACTCTGCCTGGTTGACACACCTGGCCCACACCCTGTACTTAGTTGAACCAGCCAAAGCAATTGATCTGAATGCGCCCAAGTCCCCTAGAGGCAACAGGCCTGTGTTTGGACTGCTTGGGTATCTTTGCCCCCACCACTGCACAAGCTGACAATCTAATTCTCCATCTGGCTGGAGTGCCCTGCATAAACCCAGAGCATATAGAAAACTCCTACAATGAACCTCCCTAGAGGTAAACCAGGACACAGATCTTAGAAGAACAATCACAGATAAATTCAAATAAATCATAGAACTAATAGTAGGGAATGGAATACTCAGAAAGGACCTAGAGGGAGAGAATGACAGACTTCAAAAAGAATGAAAAGGAGAAAATTATAAACTCCAGGAAGAACAAGAAGGAGAAAATGACAAACTGTGGAAGGAAGCAGAAACACTGAAAAAAAATCCCATGCTGAAATGAAAAAGGAAACCAAACAGTGAAGCAAGGAGCTATAAGTAGAGATTGAGAAGCTCCAAAAGGAAGTGGAAATACTAAAGAAATCACAGAATGAAATAAAAAAAGGAAATTGAACTCTCATCCAATCAAGAAGATAGAGTGGGAAAAAGACTCATAAGCAGAATGGAGGAAGCAGAAAAAAGAAAGATAAAAAAGTAAGATAACATAGAACAACTTAAAAGCTCAATAAAGACTATGAAAAATTTAAAAATACACAAGAATGGAACAACCAGAAAATGTGGGACACTATGAAAAGAACAAACCTCCAATCATAGGGATAGAAGAAGAAGAATCCCAAGAGAATGGTATTGATCAGATCTTCAACAGAATTAGAGATGAAAATTTCCCCCAACTAAAAAATGATAAACCCATACAAATACAGGAAGTACATAGTACACCAAATAGACAATATCAGAAAAGAAACTCCCCATGCCATATCATAATTAAAACGCTAGATGCGTGAAACAAAGACAAAATTCTGAAAGCCACAAGAGAAAAATAATAAGTAACATGTAAGGGGAAACCAATCAGAATTACAGGTCACTTTTCAGTGCAAACTATGAAAGCAAGAAGAATGTATTCCCAGTGCTAAAAGACCATAAATGTCAACCCGGTTACTATACCCAGCAAAAATGTTGATTCTAGTTGAAAGACAAAGAAAAATGTTCCATGAAATAAACAAGATGAAAGAATACATGTCTGGAAACACAAGCCTTCAGAGAATACTTGAAGCAATTCAAAGGACAGAGGAGAGAAGCAACTAACCCCAGGCACCTAGAAAGAGAAATTAATAAAACCATAACTGCAGAAATAGAAACCTAGACCAAAAATGCAAATGGATAATAAAGTGAAAGGAAGAAACACACATCACCAAACTCTCTAAGCAAAAGGCATAGACTGGAAGAATGGATTTGGAAACAGAATCCATCTATATGCTGTCTACAAGAAACCCATCTCACGGTCAAGTATAAGCACCAACTTAAAGTGTAAGGTTGGAAAAAATATATAGCAAGCAAATGGTGCCAAAAAGAAAGCAGGAGTTGCTATTTTATTATCAGACAAAATAGACTTCAAAGTAGAAGCAATCAGAAGAAACAAGGAGGGCAATTATATCCTTATATATATATATATATATATATATATATATATCTGGTGCACCAAATTTTATAAACAAAATTCTCCAGGACCTCAAGGTACAGATTAACCCCAGCACACTCATAGTAGGGGACTTCAATGAGCACTTTAGACAGGTCAACCAGACAAAGAATCAACAGAGTGACATCTGAACTTAATGATATGATGCACCAAACGGACCTCACAGACATCTACTGAATATTCCATCCAAATACCCAAACACAAGAGAATATGCTTTCTACTCAGAACCCCACGGAACATTCTTTAAAATCGACCACATCATAGGACACAGGAAAAAAACCTCAACAAATACAAGAAGACTGAAATAAATTCATGCATTCTATTAGACCACAGTGCAATAAAGCTCAATATAAACATCAGGATAAGTACTAAGGTCAACAAGAACACATGGAGACTAAAGAACACACTCCTGAATGTGGGTCAATGAAGAAAGAAAGAAAGAAAAACATTCCTGCAACTGAATGACAATTATAATACAACACAACAAAACATAACGGATACTTTAAAAGCAGTTATAAAAGGGAAGTTTATAGGCCTGAGTGCCTACATTAAAAAAAAAGAGCACAATTAAATGAGCTAAGACTGCAGCTAAAAAGAATTTAAAGACAAAATCAAATGAACCCTAAATGCAACAGACAGGAAGAAATAACAAAAACCGAGCAGAAATCAATGAAATAGAAACAAAGAAAACAATACCAAAAAATTAAACAAATTGTGGTCGCGTCTCTGAGGAATTCTGGGCAGGACCACCCTTCGCCATTGGAGCCAGGGCCAGAGGGTCAGTGGATTTGAGCCGGTGGCTCTACACCTTTGTGCAGGCTGGCAGGAAGTCACTCAGGCAGGTGCTGGGGCGCAGGCTAGGTCAGGCATATACCGCCCCCCTGCCACCGCCGGAGATCAGTGAGAATCCAAGTGGACTTTTTTTTTTGAGAACCTTGAGAGCAAGAAGAGAAGAGTGCTTTGGCTCCCAATATCCAATATATAAACTGAAAACTAGACAAGTCAATACTCCATAAACAAGGAGGAGGAAAGGGAAAAGAAAAAAAGCATCTGAAGGAGGAAAGCAAAACCATCTGCTAACATAGTGAAAAGGTATTTGAGATCTGAACCACAAAAGGGAAGCCCACATGCCAGGGACACAACGAAGGGACAACATGGGAAAAGCAGAGGATAATCCTGCACGAGGCTCTACCAAACCTGTAGGAGATAGCTACAATGGAGGAGACACTTAGAGGAGACCCAAGGAAGAGATCTTAGAGGAATAATTGCAGACCTATGCAGATAAATTAAAGAACATAAAGAAGAATTCAGAGAACTAAAGAGAGAGAATGAAAAACTCAAAAAGGACCTAAGAGGGATACAATGACAAACATCAGAAAGAACTAAAGGAGCAGATTGACAAACTTCAGAAAGAACTAGAGGGAGAAAAAAAAGAGGGCCATTACATCTTTATTAAAGGAACAATTGACGAAGATCTCACAATCATGAATATATATGCACCAAACACCAGTGGACCAAACTTATAAAGACAATTCTTCAGGATATCAAGGCACAGATTAACCCCAGCACACTAATAGTAGGGCACTTAAATACCCCATTAAGTCCCCTAGAGAGATCAACAGAACAAAGGATAAACAGAGAAATATCTGAACTAAATGACACAATACACCAAGTGGACCTCACAGATATCTATAGTATATATCACCCAAACACCAGAGAATACACTTTCTACTCAGCACCTCATGGAACATTCTCCAAAATAGATTATATACTGGGACACAGAAAAAAACGCAACAAATATAAAAAGATTGAAATAATCTCATGCATTCTATCAGACCACAGTGCAATAAAACTCAGTATCAACAGCAGAATAAACCCTACAACGTACAGGAACACATGGAGACTAAACAACACTCTCCTGAATAATGAATGGGTCAAGGAAGAAATAAAGAAAGAAATAAAAACATTCCTGGAACTGAATGACAATGATAAAACAACACAGCAAAATCTATGGGACACTTTAAAAGCAGTCCTAAGAGGGAAGTTTATAGCTCTAAGTGCCTACATTAAAAAAACAGAAAGAACACAAGTGAATGACCTAACACTGCAGCTAAAAATACTTGAGAAACAACAACAAATGAACCCTAAACGGAGCAGACAAGAAGAAATAACAAAAATCAGAGCAGAGATCAATGAAATAGAAACAAAGAAAACCATACAAAAAATCAATGAATCCAAAAGCTGGTTCTTTGAGAGAATAAACAAGATAGACAGACCTCTAGCCCAGTTAACCAAAAGAAAGAGGGAACAACTCCAAATCAA
>VZQC01003549.1:1777568-1870807 GCA_009823505.1 Rhizomys pruinosus
AAGATGTATTGAGACCACACATGCAAGTGTACAGATGGCCTCTGGAATACCAGAGAGTGTTACCAAAGGCCACTAAACCAATTAAACAAATATGTGTCTCCTTGAGTCAAGCAAGACTCCTCCGTCAGCACCAACTACACCTCACCTGCCTGGAAATACTGTGCAGTAGAGGCAGCCATATGCCTGTATATCCCAAATCTAATTGGCTATTGGCACTCTCCTTGGAGGAATAACCCATGGCTGATGCCACAAGCTTACATCCTCTACTGGCTAGGAGATGTTATAAGCCACAGTAAGACCCTGTCATATTTAACAGGAAAAAATGTAATTCATGGATTAACATACCATCCAAACATATGTGTCTATACCAGAGTAACCTACCATAAATATTAGTACTGTTTAAATACCTATATATCTAATTGCTTGTGCTTCATTAGTAGGATTGAAAGGTTATTTCTGGACAAACTGTCAGCCCATGAAAGGAAACAGCCAGAATTGACCAGAGTCCAAGACAACAGCTCCAGAGAAAGTAGACTGTTTTGCTTGTCATCTACCTATGCCCCTTTTCTAAGCCTAGGGAACAATCTGCAGAAGAGGGGGTGTGGTAGAATGTAAGGGCTGTGATTGGGGTGAATGGTGAAACTACAGCAATATAGTCTGGACACTCATTTGATCAACTTGATTGAACATACAAGACCCCCCCCCCGCTGGATGGTGGAACCCATGGGCTGTGTGGGTTTGGGCACAACAGCCTGCAAATTGGTTTAACATGAAGGATGCTTGTACTCATAAATTATCACTATTGCTAAAAAATGAAAAAAAAACTGAGAGAAAGATGCAGGACAGTTATGGCAGAATGCATGATCTGGGATGGGGTGGGGTGGGGTGTGGGGAAGGGAAAGGGATATATGCCCGAACTGAATTGGAAAATGATGTATGAAATACACAAAGCATCAATAAAAAAGTTAAACAAATCAAGCCAAAAGTTGGTTCTTTGAAAGAATATACACGATAGACAGACCTCTAGCCCAGTTAACAAAAGAAAGAAAGAGCAACTCCAAATCAATAGAATTCATGATGAAATGCTAAATATCAAAATTCAACAAAAAGATTCAGAAAATCATATGGCAATACTTCAAAATCCTATACTCTACTAAATTTGAAAACCTAAGAAAGATCTTAAATCCTAGGAATCACTAAAGCTAAACCAGGAATAGATTGACAGCTGAAACAGACCCATAATAAATGAAGAAATTTAAAAATATATGAGATCTCCCAACTAAAATAAAACAAGACCCAGTTAGTTTCACAGAAGGATTCTATTAAACATTTAAAGAGGATTTACAACCATTATTTCTCAAACTTTTCAGAAGGATACAAGGAGATGGAAATCTCCCAAATTCCTTCTATGAAGCCAGCATCACTCTAATATCAAAACCAGGCAAAGATACAACCAAATAAAGAGAACTATAGACCCATCTCATTACTAAACTCAGATGCAAAACTTATCAACAAAATACTTGCAAACTGCATACAGACACATATCAAAAAGATCATCCATCATGACTAAGTTGGATTCATACCAGAGATTCAGGGATGGTTCAACATATGAAAATAAGTAAATATCGTAAAACACCTAAATGGACTGAAAGAAAAAAAACACACTATTATCTCAGTTGATGCAGAAAAATTCTTTGACAAAACACAGCATTCCTTCATCTTTAAAGTCATAGAAGAAATTGGACTGGAGGGATATTTCCTCAACATAATCAAAGCCATATACACGGAACCCACAGTCAACATCATCCTAAATGGAGAAAAGTTAGAAGGATTTCCCTTAAAGGTAGGCACTGGGTAAGGCTGCCCCCTGTCACCACTACTCTCCAATATAGTGCTTGAAACACTTGCTAGGGCAAAAAGGCAAGAAAAAGAAATTAAAGGAGTACTAATTAGAAAAGAAGAAGTCAAACTATCTCTTTTTGCAGTATGAGAGTTTACCTAAGGGATGCTAAAAACTCCACCAGAAAACTAGAAATGAGTAAGAGTTTCAGTAAAGTGGAGGCATACAAAATTAACCTAGAAAAATCAGAAACCTTTCTTTATACCAACATCAAACAATTGAAGAAGGAATACAAGGAGACCATCACAATCGCAATAACCTCACAAACAATAAAATACCTAGGAACAAACCTAACCAAAGACACCAAAGAGTCCTACAACAAAATTTTTAAACCCCTGAAGAAAGAGATTGAAGCAGACATCAGAAGATGGAAAGACCTCCCATGCTCATTGATTTGAAAAAATAATATAGTCACAATGTCCATTCTACCAAATTAATATACAGATTCAATGCAATCCCAATTAAAATCTCCACGAGTTTCTTTACAGGCTTGGAAGAAGCCCTTACATTCATAAGGAAAAACAAAAGACGCAGAATAGCCAAAGTAACCCTATGTGAAATGAGCAACACAGGGAGGATCTCTATATCAGACTTCAAATTATACTATAGGGATATAGTCATAAAAACAGCCTGGTACTGGAACAAAAACACACCTCTAGACCAATGGAACAAAACTGAAGATAGAAACTTTGGACATATCCAATTTCGGACACCACATATTTGACAAGGGGGCCAAAAAGACTCAATGGGGCAAAAACAGCTTCTTCAGCAAATGGTGTTGGCAAAACTGGATCACCACTTTAAAGAAGAGCAAAATTAAACCCCTACCTCTTGCCCTGTTCAAAAATCCATTCCAAATAGAACAAAGACCTCAATGTGAAACCCAAAACTCTGAAGGAGAAAGAAGAAAAATTTGGCAGCAACCTAGAAGACATAGGTATAGGAAAATACTTTCTAAATAAAACAGCAGCTGCGCATGAAATAAGGTTGACAATTGACAAGTGGGACCTTATTAAACGCAAAAGGTTCTCAACAGCAAAATATACAATCAGGGAAGTGAAGAAAAACAGCTACAGAGTGGGTGAAGAAATGAGGTTAGAGTATGGATGATGTCAAAGTAAGGATGATGTCACAGGAGGAATGAGGTCACAAAAGATATATGAGGTCCCAGTAGGCATGGGGTCACAGTAAGGAAGATATCATCATATCAATGATGTCACAGTAGGAATATGGTCATATTTGATATTGCATCAGAGGTATGGATGAGGTCATTATAGGAAAGAGGTAAGAGTAAATATGAAGTCACAGTAGGAATGAGGTTATATTACATATGAGGAATAGTAGGGATGATGTCACTGTAGGAATTAGATCACAGTAAGATTGTTGTCACACTAAGGATGATGTCACAGAAGGAATAATGTCACTATAGTTATAAGGTCACAGTAGATATGAGGTCATAGTTTGGTTGAGGTGACACTAGGTATGATTTCTCACTAGAGATGAAGCCACAATAGAGATGAAGTCACAGTAAGAATGAGGTCACAGTAGGGATGAGGTGAAAATAGGTATGAGAAAACAGTAAGAATGTAGTCATAATAGTAATGATTTCACAGTAGATATGAGGTCACATTAGGGATGAGTTCATTTTAGAAATGAAGTCACAGGAAGGATGATGTCACTGCAGGAATGAGGTCACAGTAGTTATGTGGTCACATTAGGGGTGAGGTCATAGTAGGGATGATGTCACACTAGGGATGTTTTCTGTTTACAGATTAATAAAACAATAGAAATGTGGTCAATTAGGGATAAGGACATAGTTACTATTGTTGAAATGAGGTCACAGTAAGTTTGATGTCACAGTAATGATGATGTCACGGTAAGAATGAGATAATAATATATAAGAGATCAGAGTAGGGATGAGGTCAATGTAGGTATGAGGTCACAATAAGCATGATGTCACTGTAGGTAGAAAGTCATATTTTATATGAAGTCAGAGTATGGATGATGTTAGAGTAGGGATAAGGACACTGTAGGAATGGTATCACATTAAGCTGGATGTCATATTAATAATGAGGTCATATTAGATATGAAGTCACAGTAGGTTTGAATTCACTATAGGAATGAGGTCAGAGTAAGTATGATGACATATTAAAATTGATGTCACAGTTGGAAAGAGGTCAGAGTATGGATGATGACCAAGTAAATATAATGTAGCAGTAGGAATGAGGTCACAATTGATATGAGGACACAGTAAGGATGAGGTCATACTAGGGATGTGGGCCCATATTGATGAAATCTCACTATGGATGAAGTCACAATAGACATGAGGCCACATTAGGGAAAATGTCACAGTAGGGATGAGGTCAAAGGAATGACATCATTTTAGATATGAGGTCACAGTAAGGATGTTTTCTGATTACAGATTAAGAAAACAATAGAAATGCGGTCAATTAGGGATAAGGACATAGTTACTATTAGGTCATTGTAGCAATGCAGTCACAATGATCATGATGTCATAGTAAGGATGATGTCAGAGTAGGGATGAGGTCATACTAGATATGAAGTCACAGTAGAGATGATGTCATATTAAGATTGGGGTAACAGTAGGCATGAGTTCTCACTACAGATCAAGTCACATTAAATAGGACACAGTAGGGATGAGGTCACAGTATGTATGAATATGCTGTAGGCATGAGGTCACAGTAAGATGATAACATCATAAGGATTATTGTAACAGTATGAATGAGGTCATATTTGATACTACATTAGAGTAGGGATGAGGCTATGGTAGGAAAGAGGTCACAGTATAGATTATGTCACAGTAGAAAAGAAGTCACATTAAGGTTGATGTCAAAATAAAATGATGTCACAGTAGGAATGAGGTCCCAATAGATGTGAGTTCACAGTAGAGATAACATCATTGTAGGAATGAGGTCAAAATAAGGCTTAGGTTACTGTAGGTATGAGGTTATATTAGACATGAGATTAGAGTAGGGAGTAGGTCATAGTAGGGATGAGGTCACTGTAGGAATAATGCCCCAATAAGCATGATGCGACAATAATTATGAAGTCACAGTAGGAATGAGGTCATATTACATATGAGGTCACAGGAGGGATGATGTCACTGTGGCAACAACCTCACAGTAAAGATGAATTAACAATAAGGAAGATGTCCCAGTAGGAATGAGGTCACAACTCATATGAAGTCACAGTAGGTATGAGGTAATAGTAAGTTTGATGTCACACAAGGGATGAGTTCTCAATACAGATGAAGTCACAATAGAGATGAATTCTCATTAGGGATGAGTTCACAGTAGCTATGGATTCATTGTAGGAATGAGTTTACACTAAGGATTATATCGCAGTAGGAATGAACTCAGAGTAAGTATGATGTTAAAGTGAAAATCATGTCACAGTAGGAATGATGTCAGAGTATGGATGATGACAAAGTAAGGATAACCTCACTGTAGGAATGAGATCACAATTGATATGAGGTCACAGTAAGGATGAAGTCATATTAGGGATGAGGGCCCATTATTGGTGAATTCTCTCTATGAATGAGGTCATTAGGGAAGATGTCACAGTAGGGATGAGGTCACTGTAAGAATGATATCACAGTAAGTATGATGTCATAGTAGGAATTAGGTCATATTTGATAATACATCAGAGTAGGCTTGAGGTCAGGGTAAGAAAGAGGTCACCAGTAAAGATATCATAGCAGGAATGAGGTCACAGTAAAGTTGATGTCAAAATAAAAATGAGGTCACAGTAGGAATGAGGTCACAATAGATGTGATTTCAGAGTAGGGATGAGGTCATTGAAGGAAGGAGATCACAATATGAATGATAACACTGTAGGTATGAAGTCATTCTATATATGAGGTCAGAGTACAGATGAGGTCATTTTAAGAATTACGTCACAATAAGCATGATGGCACAATAATTTTACTGTCAAAGTAGCAATGAGGTTATATAAGATATGATGTCACAGTAGGGATGAGTTCATATTAGAGCTGATATCACACTATGGATGATTTCTCACTGCAGATGAAGTGACAAGGGAGTTGAGTTCACATTAGGGATGAGGTCACATTAGGTATGAACTGGTTGTAGGAATGAGGTCAGAGTAAGGATGATGTCACAGTACAAATAAGGTCATATTCCATATTACATCAGAGTAGATATGAGGTCAAAGTAAGAATGAGGTCACAGAAAAGATGATGTCACATTAGGCTGATGTCACAGTAAGGTTGATGTTAAAATAAAAATGATGTCACAGTCAGAATGAGGTCACAATTGATGGGAGTTCACAGTAGGGATAAGGTCATTGTAGGAATGAGGTCACAATAAGGCTGATGTCACTGTAAGGTATGAACCCTTACTAGGAATGAGGTCTAATTAGGGATGAGGTCAGAGTAGAAATGTTGTAACAATAGATAATATTAGATATGAGGTCTTATTAAATATGATGTCAGAGTAGGTATGAGCCCAGAATAGGGATGAGGTCACTGTAAGAATAACATCACAATGAGCATGATGTCACAATGATTCTGATGTCCCAGTAGGAATGAGGTGATCTTAGATATGAGGTCACAGTAGGGATGATGTCACTGTAGAAACAAGGTCACAGTAAAGATGATGTACAATGAGGAAGATGTCAGAAAAGGAATTAGGTGACAATTGATATGAGGTCATAGTAGGATTGATGCCACACTAGGGATGAGTTCTCACTACAGAAGAAGTCACAATAGAGATGAGGTCACTTTAGGGATGCAGACCCAGTAGCTATGAAATCATTGTAGGAATGAGGTCACAGTATGAATGATGTCACAGAAGGAATGAGGACATAATAGATATGAATACACAGTAGGATTGAGTTAACTGTGGGATTGAGGTCAGAGTATGATATGTCAAAGAAAAATGATGTCACAGTAGGAATGAAGTCAGAGTGTGGATGAGGACAAAGTTTGGATAATGTCACAGTAGGAATGAAGTCATAATTGATATGAGGTCTCAGTAAGGATGAGGTCATAGTAGCGTTGAGTGCCCATTATTGATGAGTTCCAACTATGGCTGAAGTCACCATAGAAATGATGTCATTTTAAGGAAGATGTCACAGTATGGATGAGGTCACTGATGGAATTAGGTCACAGAAAGTATGATGTCACAGTAGGAATGAGGTCATTTTATGTATGTGGTCATAGTAGATCTGAGGTCAGTGTAGCAATGGGGTCATATTCAGCTGGATGTTAACATAAGGATGATGTCAATGTAAGAATGATGTCTTACTAGACATGAAGTCATGGTAAGTTTGAGGTCACACTAGAGATGAATTCACACTACAGATTAAGTCACAATAGACAGGAGGACACAGTAAGGATGAGGTCACAGTAGGTATGAACTGTTGTGGGCATGAAGTCAGAGTAAGGATGATAACATTGTAAGGATGATATCGTTGATAGGATGATGTCACAGTAGGAATGAGGTCACAATGGCTATGAGTTCAGAATAGGTATTATGCCATTTTAGGAGTGAGGCCACAATAAGGATGATATCCCTGTACATATGAGGTAATATTAGATATGAGGTCAGACTATGGATAAGGTCAGAGTATGAATGAGGTCACTGTAAAAATGACATCACAATAACCATGATGTCACAATAATTAGGTCAAAATAGATATGAGGTCACAGTAAGGATGTGATCAGATTAAGGTTTATGTTGCTCTATGGATGTGTTGTCCCTACAGTTGAAATCACAATAGAGATGATGTCACAGTAGGAAAGATGTCACAGTAGGGATGAGTTCATTGTAGGAAATATGTCACAGTAAGGATGATGTCACTATGGGAAAGAGGTCTTATTAGATATTTTGTCAGAGTAGGGATGAGGTCAGTATAGGAATGAGGTCACAATAAGGATGATGTCACAAAAGGAATGAGGTCATATTAGATATGAGGTCATATTAGATATGTCACTGTACGAATATGGTCACAGTAAGGTTATTGTCACAATGAGGATGATGTCACAGTATGAAGGAGGTCAAAATAGATATGTGGTCACATTTGGTATTAGACCATAGTAGGGTTGATGTCACACTATGGATGAGTTCTCATTAGAGATGAAGTCTCAATTGAGATGAAGTCACAGTAAGGATGAGGTCACATTTGGTATGAGTACAAAATAGGTATGAGATAAATGTAGGTATGAGTTTACATTAGGGATGAAGTCAGAGTTGTAATGAGTTCCAGGTAGAGATGAGATCACCAATGGGAAGACTTCACAAAAAGGATGCTCTCACAGAAGGGATTAGGTCATAACAGGGAGGAGTGAACATTAGGGATGAGTTCACACTAAGGTTGAGGTCCCACTAGATAATAGTTCTCACTATGGATGAAGGAAGATTAGAGATCAAGTCACAGTATGGATGAGGTAATTGTAGGGCAAAGGTCACACTAAGGATGATGTCACAGTAAGGATGATGTCACAGTAAGCAGACATCATGGTAGGAAAACAAACACATTAGATATGAGGTCAAAGTAGGGATGAGATCACAGTAGAAATGAGGTTAAAATATGGGTGATGTCAAGCTAAGAATGATGTCTCAGTACAGATAAGCTCATATTAAGGAATGAGGTGACAAAATATATGAGGTCACAGTAGAGATGAGGTCATAGTAAGGTAGTGGTCACACTAGGGGTGAATTTTCATTACAGATGAAGACACAATAGAGATGAGGTCAATTAGGTATGAAGTTGTGGCATTCTTTTGGCAGCCTTGACCCATGCTGTCTCTCACAGACCTGTGAAAGTCTGGACTGTCCTTTGAACTCTCAGGAAAGAACTTTGATCTGGATTTGTCCCAATTACCTGCCCCAGCTGCCAATTGTGTGTACATGTCCTGGCCCATGCCTGGGTAAGTATATAAGCCCTGAGTTCCAACAATAAAATTGAGTCTATTCCCTCAGGCCTTCTCTGAGTCCATGTATGTGTTTCTGTCTATATGTCTGTCTTTATCTTTCTATTTCCTCAGGTAAAATCCCTGGCAGACCCTCCCCTCTCCTTGCTGGAACTAAGCCAAGGAGAGAACAACAAACAGCATGTGGATGTCGGCCATGCGTGCATAAAGGACCACTCAGACAATGATAAACTCTGACAAATGGCACGTAAAGTGGGGCTTTGATTTCCACTAAAGACAGAGGAAGTGGAAAATGGTATATATCAGGCTGTTTCTCTTAGCCCTTGATTTCCCCCACATGAGGGAAATCTCAGAAGGATTTACCGTGAACACAGGGAGTTACCCCATGCAAGATTAGGGTAGTCACAGCCAGCTCAGCACATTTCCATGGAATTCTCTTCCTGGGAGTTTAGTCTTTGAACCGTCTCTTTTCAAAACCACTAGCATTTCATATCTCTATCAGTCTCCATCCTCTATACAGCCAGCTCGGCATATCTTTGTGGAATTTAACACTATTTCTATGAGGGATTAGTCTTTGAATCTTTGAATCTGCTTTCAGTCTGTCTGATCTATATGGCCAGCTTGCCACATCTCCATGGAATTTTCTCTTCCTCTGGAGATTAGTCTTTAAACTGTCTCTTCCTAACGACTAGCATTTCCTATCATTCTTTATCATGGCTAACAAACAGTCATGCCAATCAAAACCCAAGTGGCTGTGGCAACAGCTCAGCCACAGTATGGGCTAACAGAGAGGCGGTGGCCAAGGCAGCATGCCCCAGGGGCTTGGAAGAGTCAGGCACCGAGTTGGGGCAGCAGGCACAGGCAACAGCAGCAACAGCAGCAACAGCAGGGGCACCTGCCAGTGTTCGCACCCTGCATGGCTCTTGGGCAATGGTGCGCCCCTGAGGAACGCGGCCACTGCTTCCCTGGGGGCAGCCAAGGCTGCCCCTGTCGCTGGAAGCTGTCAGGGCCCACAGGGAGCCACCAGGGGACCCGGATGAGACCGTAGTCTAGATTGGGCCAGGCGCAGCAGGCAGCTGTGGGAACACTCGATGCCCACTCACCTGCACTGTGGCCCGCCCCTCCCTCTTATTCTCCACCACTTTTCATTTCCTTTTCTTACAGACCAAAAAAACTGCGTTTCCCAGGTTGCTTCACATCTGCTGCTGAACATAATTACTATGATTCCAGGTATTCTTATTTCAGGTTTTTCAGAGAATAAAGAGAAAAAATGTACCTTTAAACTTTACTGTGTTCTTTCTCATGATACTTGTTCAGAATTAAGGTAATTGAACTGCTCCTTGCACATCACTTTTTATCTAGAGATAATATTTAATGATGACCAGTTAAAATCTATAGCATACTTCTCTAAGCCTGATACATGGGTACCCAAAAACATCTTTAAGTGAATCGTGCACAACTAATCAATTAATAAGTCCTGGGCATTTCAAAATCAATCAATTAAGGATCCTAAACAATTCTAAAATTTATTAATAGAAAAAAGTCTTAAATAATTTTTGACCCTTTTAGATTTGTTTTCATTTTTAAAATTCACAGGCAGCTAGACCACATGGTCTTGTAATCTACCACCGAGCAAAAATAACAAGTCATCTTAATACCACATATTTCAGAAAGACAACTCTGCATGAAGATTTTCAAGCCAACTTGGTCTAATGTTGGGCCTTACAGGCTCTCCGAGAACGTGGCCTGTTGGAATTCTCTAAGCCTGGCTCGAGTTTAGTGACCTGTTTCTTCGCCAGTCACTTCCGCATGAGAACGATGCAGCAAGATTCACTTGAAAACGCCCCTGCCCGGACACCACTTACATGGATATATTTCATTGGCCCAAAGCCAGCACCCGACTCTGTACATCACTATCCCCACCCCTATGTCCAGGGAATGTATATAAGGCCCCACCCTGCTATAAAAAGTGATATCCTGCTCAACTTGACTCCCTGCTGCGTCTGATTGTCTGCGGGAACTGGAGGCTGGGAACGGGCAAGCCGCGCACCTGTCCTTCCTCCATCCAACCGGTCCCGGGGATTCTGGACCAGTTAAGACCCTGGCCCCCGCACCCTGGCGCCCAACATGGGGCTCGAAAGAGGACCCCCACATCGATCGAGGCCAAGTGGACATCTGGGACAGATGAGACCCCAATATGTGTAACGCAATGTCAGCTAAGAAAGAACCAGCCCTAAAGGCTCTATGCCTCATGTTGCAGTCCCGAGGGCTTGAATTAACTGAGGCTAATGCCCTTCATACTTAGGAGACTATCGTCTCCCTGGCCCCCTGGATTACCAGGGCCAACCTCTTCTCCTGGCAGACTTGGGCTAGGGTGGAGAAATTGGCAAGAGAGAGAGAGAGAGGCATTTTGGAATTGACAATCCCCTTGGGTTTTTACCCTACTATTACAGCTTTAAAAGCTTCTTTCCACCCCAGGGTCTCTCACTCCCCCACACAGGATACTGTGGGGGAAGTGACAGACTCTGAGGCAGAGGTAGAAAAGGAATGGGATAAATTCATTGAAAGGAGAGGGCTGGAGAGATGGCCTAGTGGTTAAGAGCACCAACTGCTCTTACAGAGGACCCGAGTTCCATCCCCAGCACCCACATGGTGGCTGAGAACCGTCTGTAACTCCAATTCCAGGAGAACTCCAGTTCCAGGGGAATCCGACACCCTCTTCTGACCTCCACGGCATTGCACGACATGGGTGCACAGACCTGCATGCAGACAATACATTCATACACATACAGAAATAAATTTTAAAATTTTTTTTAAAAAAGGAGAAAGTATTTGGACGCAGGGAGACCACCCTCTTACAAGCAGACAGAGGGACTAAGCCCCAAGGGACCCTATACAACCATCAGAGCAGAGCTCCAAGCTGAGGCACAAAGGACATAACTCCGGACCAAGGCGCCTTACATCACGTGGAGCCCGGAAGCCCCACCCCAACCTAATAAGCCACCATTTTTGCCTTCCCAGTGAACCTCGCGCCCGGGGGGATTCGGTCCCTAGATTGGTACCCCTGGGAGGCTAAGGATCTTAAGGAACTCAAAAAAGCAGAAGCAGAATATGGCCCCAATTCGCCCTGGGCCATGATCTTGCTCCAAGATATTGCCTACCACCACTGCATCACCAAGGATTGGCTAGACTTGGCGAAAGTGGTCATCCCCAGCCCGATATTCATTAAATGGTCAGCCCTGTTTCAGAAGGAATGTAATTCATGGGAGGAGGCGAGTGCTCGGTCAAACCCCCTGGTCCCTATCACCTTTGGGATGCTGACTGGCACAGGAGATGGGTATGCCACAGGGGCCCAACAGGCAGCTTTTCTGGCCCCCTACTGGGACCAGGTGCGACAATGCAGCTTGGATGCATGGAACAAACTCAACCCCTCTGAGAGCCCCTTGGTGGGGATGAGACAAAAAGGCTTGCAAAACACAACCTGAATTTATCGACAGGGTACAGCAAAGCCTTCAACATAAGCTACCACCAGGGTACCTCCTAGACCAATTCATTAGGATGAAAGTCTGGGAAGGAATGAATGGTGATCACCACCTAGCCTGTGCAGGCATGAGGGACCAGACAATGAGTTCCTGGCTTATAGTCACCCAAGACATAGGAACTCAAAGCCACAAGGCACAAGCCTTAACGCAGGCCATACAGGCACAGACATCAGTCTTAATGGCTGCAATCACTCAAGTCTTGGGAGCAGCCAAATTACCAGGGGAAAAGAACAAACAGGGGCAGCTCTGTTTCCATTGCGGCCAAGAGGGGCACTTTAAGCGGACTGCCCCCAGGGGAATCCGGGGGTAAGGTCTTGGGAGGAGGCAAGCTGTCTCACACCCCCTGTCCCTGCTGTAGAAAGGGATTACATTGGAAAAGAGACTGCAAATCTAAGTTTGATATTGAAGGCAAACGTTTAAACTAAACCAGGGGCAGCCTCTAGCCCCGTCAAACCAAGGAGACTCGTTCTTATGCAAATGCAACCGGCTATGTGAACAGGCACAACCCCAGGCTCATTGGACAGTCCCACTCTCAGAGGGACTACAACTCCAAATGTCAATTGTCGTCGGTGGTGTCAAATTCCAATCTCTCATTGACACAGGAGCAGACAGGACTGTCCTAAGAAGAAATTCCAGCTACTTGGTCCCTGACACCCAGGCCCCTGGTCTTGGGGGTGGGGGGGAATTCTCGGACTGAGGAGGTCTCTACCCTCATGAAGTGGGTGAGCCCGGAAGGGGACCAAGGGAAAATTAGGCTGTTGGTAGCCCAAGGCCTCACAGCTAATCTATTAGGCCAGGACTTGTTGAACAGATGGATGCAGTATTAACTACTGGTCATAAACTATTATTTGAGGATCCCCTAATTGACCCCCCTCATGGCCACACCCAAAAGCAAGGACAAATCAAAATTTACCCCCAATCATAGGAGCTGCTGCTCCCTGGGTTCCTCCCATACTATGGAAACCAGGAAAACCCATCTGGGTGGAGCAGTGGCCACTAACACAACAAAAGCTTGAGGCCCTACACCAGTTAATGGACGAACAATTAAAACTCGGGCACATCCACCCTACTATGTCCCTGGAATACACCTGTCTTTGTCATTCACAAAGCTTCAGGAGCATGGCGCATGCTCCAAGACCTGAGGAAGGTAAATGATAGAATGGAGTTGGTTGGAACCCCTTTGCAAGGCATGCCCTGGATCCCTGCGATCCCCACGGATTTTTCTATAGCTGTAACTGATCTTAAAGATTGCTTCTTTTCCATTCCCCTACACCCTGAAGATTGTGCTAAATTCGCTTTCTTGGTGTCGTCTCTCAACTTATTCCCAGCCAGATTGCTAATATGAGTGGGTAGTGCTGCCACAGGGCATGGCCAATAGCCCGGCATTTTGCCAGCAATATCTTACTATCCTCCTGGCCCCCATGCTGTCGCAAGGGGACTCCCTAGTGTACTTCTACATGGATGACCTAATTATTGGTCACCAGGACCCTCATGAGCTGCCAGGGTTCCTGGCTACAAAATCACATAGATTGATTAAAGGAGGGTACATGGTGGCACCTGAAAAAAATCCAATGAGTTCCTCCCTTCAAGGTGCTGGGTACCCATCTGTCTCTCTCTCAAGTTAGTCCCATAAAACCTAGTATAAGAATACCTGACCAACTTACCCTAACACAACTCCAAAGCTTACTTGGTGAAATCAATTGCTTCTGACCCTGGGTAGCCATCCCCACAGAAATCTTAATGCGATTATTTACCCTATTAAGAGACAAGAGTCCTCAGGAGGAAATCTCCTTCACCCCAGAACACCAAAAAATTCTCAAGGCTTTTCAAAATGCTTTACAACACTGTTCTCTGAGAAGGTATTCTGCAGAATGCCCCCTGTCCCTTTGGGTCCTCGAAGGACAGAGCCTAGCCATGGCAGTCATCACCAAGGAGGGGGCCCCTTTAGAATGGATACATACATCCACGGCTGGCACACCTCGAGTGTACTCCCAAACAGACCAGCTGGCAGATGCTATCATAAGGTGGAAGACTCAGGCACAAAGACACTACAGAATAGACCCTCATAACATCATCCTCCATACAGACTGGCAGATGTTGAATGGCTGGCTATTTCCTTAGAAGGCTTAATGGGAAAATTAGATTGTCATTTTGGACCTTCTAGGTGGGCAGCCTTCCTGCAAAAATTCCCCCTGGAGCTTATAATGCCCTCTCTGTTTTTAAAAGAACCTATACCACAAGCACCCTGCATTTTCACTGATGGAGGGAAAGCCAGCTCAGCCTACGTGGCCTTGAGAGAGGCCAGTTCCACCCTGTATTAGTCACTTTTCTGTTGCTGTGATAAAATACCATGACCAAAGGAACTTATAAAAGGAAGAGTTTATTTGAGCTTATGATTGACAGTTCCAGGAATTAGAGTACACTGTGGCAGGAGGCATGGCGGCTGGAGCTGGAGCAGCATGCAGAGGATCACATCTTGCAATCAGCACAGGAAGCAGAGAGAGTGCAATAGGAGACCATGAGGCTTGTTAAACTCACTAAGCCTGCCCCCAGTGACATACTTCCTCTAGCCCAGCTACACCTTCTAAGACCACCAAAAACAGTGCCACCAACTGGAGACAAATGTCTAAATACTTACAGCCTATGGGAGACACTCATTCAAACCACCACATTCCACTCCCTGGCCCCCATAGGCTCCTGACCATATAAAATGCAAAATGCATTTAGTCCAACCTTAAAAGTCCCATAGTCTTTACCAGTTTCAATGCCATTCAAAAGTCTACAGTCCAAAGTCTCTTCTGAGACTTAGGCCAATCTCCTAAACTGTAAGCTCCTGTAAAATCAAAAGACAAATTACATACTCCCAACGTACAGTGGAACTGAATACACATTCCCATTCCAAAAGGGGGGAATAGAGGCATAGTGAGGAAACCCTGGACCAAAAGAAGACCAAAAACCTGCAGGGCAAACTCCAAGTCCAGTAGCTCCATGTGCAACTTCTGGGATTTGGCTTCCAAAGGGCTTAGATGGCTCAGCTCTTCCAGCTTTGCTTGCAACATACATCTCTTTCTTAGGCTGGTACCACTCCCTATATGCAGCTCTCCTTGACAAATATCTCACAGGTCTGGAATCTCAAAAGTCTTCTTGGGGTCTCCGCTGCCAACCAGGCTTCACCTTCACAGCTTCACACAATGGCCTATGAGGGCCTTCTTTATTCAGGGACGCCCCTGCAGCATTCTGCCTGACCTTGACAGCTCTCTGAAACCGTGGAGGAAGAAATGATGACCCCTTAACTCTTGCAAACTTCATGCTTCTAAAGCCAGCACCACGTGAATGAAATTGCCAAATCTGGCTGCAAGTTCGGGATGGAATCTCTCCTACTTTAACCACATTTGCAAATTTTCTCTGCCCTGGACTTGTTGGAGTGGAAAACGCTTTCAGTATTTTCCTTTCAAAAGCTGGAGGATTAGCTGGGTGTGGTCTTGCCCTGAAGGTACTGATTCTTTTGTTTACTTGTAAATCTCCAGGCCTCTCCTTAATCACTTTAGTCTTCTTATGAAAGGGAGCCTGTACTTTACAAACTTTGGCCACACCTTTAATCTTCCTAGTGTACTTTTCAGATCCAAACTGTACATTCTGCATTTCCTTCTGCCCCATTTACTCTTTTTCACTGTAGATCTGTATAATATTCACCATTAAAAGCCATGCCACCATTTCTACATTAGGCTGTCTTGAAATATCCTCCACCAAAGACATCAGTCCATTGCTTTTCAACTTAGCATCAGGCAAGCATTTGGGCTGTGGGCAAACTGCTGCCAGATTCTTAATCAAAATATTCCAGTTGCTTCCTAAGTCTTTATTTTCCTCTGGAACTACATTTTTTGCAGCCATGCTTTCTTCCAGGCTTCTACTAAAATGGCCCATTAAGCTCTGCTTACAGTAGTCAACAGCTTTTCTAGCCCAAAGTTCCAAAGTCCTCCACATTTCTCCAAACATCCACATGGTCAGGTTCTTCACAGCCAACAGCCCACTCTCTGGTACCAAATAACTGTATTAGTCACTTTTCTGTTGCTGTGATAAAATACCATGACCAAAGGAACTTATAAAAGGAAGAGTTTATTTAAGCTTATGATTGATGGTTCCAGGGAATTAGAGTCCACTGTGGTGGGGGGCATGGTGGCTGGAGCTGGAGCAGCATGCAGAGGGTCACATCTCGCAATCAGCACAGGAAGCAGAGAGAGGGCAACTGGAGACCACGAGGCTTGTTAAACTCACTAAGCCTGCCCCCAGTGACATACTTCCTCTAGCACAGCCACACCTTCTAAGACCTCCAAAAACAGTGCCACCAACTGGAGACAAATGTCTGAATACTTACAGCCTATGGGGGACACTCATTCAAACCACCACACACCCCAACCAGCCAAAGATTCCAGCCAAGCCAAGGATCTGCCCAATATAAGGAATTATTAGCAATCATAATGGCACTGCAGGACATTCGGGATTCCTGCAACCTCTTCGCTGACAGTTTATATGTTGCCAACCTTCTACCCCATTTACCACAGGCCCACATTAGGCTTGACAGTAACCTAATCTCCCCTCATATGATAAAGCTTAAGGCCCTTTTAGAGGGAAGGAGTGCCCCAATATACCTCCAGCACCTTAGAGGACACTGGGGCCTTCCCAGTTTCTTATCTATGGTCAATGCCCTGGCAGACCAACTGGCCTCGGGGCCAAACATTCCAACAGCTCAGGAAGCCACAAACTTTCATGAGCTAACCCATGTAAATTGGAGAGGTCTACACCAAAAGTTCCCTCAGGTGCCTATAAAGGAATTGAAAAAAATTGTCCAAACATGTAAATCTTGCCAACCCTTCCTTAAGGTACCCCCGCTTCAACCTCAAGGAGTTAATCCTTGAGGCTTACGACCTAATGCCCTCTGGCAAAATGATGTCACCCATTTTGCTGCTTTTGGTAAGCTTAAATATGTTTTTGTGTCCATTTACACCCATTCTAGAGCCTGCTGGGCCACAGCCCACACTGGAGAAAGAGCCAGACATGCCCAATCCCACTTCCTCCAATGTTTTGCAACATTAGGACTGCCAGGCCAGATCAAAACAGATAATGGACCTTGCTTCACTTCAAAGGCTCTTGCAGGCTTTCTTGAGAGATGGGGTATTAAGCATACTACAGGAATCCTGTCTACAACCCCCAGGGACAGGCCATTGTTGAAAGAAATCACCAATACCTTAAGGAACGATTACAAAAACAAAAAGGGGGAGTAAGGCCCCACCTGCAGTTGGTGCAAGCCCTGTTTGCCATAAATATTTTAAATTTTTCCCAGGACATGAGGGAATCTAGGTTCCAAAAGCATTGGGGACACACAAGCCTTAAGCCCCAAGTAAAGGTTAAATGGAAAGACCCTTTAACACACCAGCGGAAAGGCCCAGACCCACTAATCACGATGGGGATTGGGGAAGAAGCACCAATCTGGATACCAGCAAGGAACTTGAAGCTCCTACTGACCCCCTCGGAAAAGGAAACAATAATATAATTGAATCCAAGGGCTACAAACCTTGAGGAGTTCTTATGTCTTTTCTTGTTCACAGATGGCGTGGTCCCTGAAACTGTTAATGGCAGCATGGATGACAACAACAGTAATAGAAGAGCAGAATCCTAATCCCCACGAACCACAGAGAGTAACATGGCTAGTGGCTAACCCTGTTAATGGGCAAGCCCTCAATTCCACCACAAAGGACACAACGCCATCAACATCATGGCTGTCACCCTACTTCGACCTCTGTGATCTGGCCCGAGGAAGTTGGGATGTGGCTGATTGGACCCCGGCTCACCTGGGAAGGCCATAATGTAATGGAAAAAGGGGATGCATCCTGCCAGTGGTGGGAGACCCTAGATCCCTGGGATGCTCCCACGTCCTCAAATGAGCTGTGCTCAGGGACACCAACATCTATGTATGTCCTGGGAATAACCGGACTGCACAAAAGATATCTGATTGTGGTGGGCCAGGAGATTTCTACTGTACGGCATGGGGGTGTGAGACCACAGGATCATGTTCTTGGGTGGGGCACAGGGGAGATATCCAGGTTACTAGGGTAAGGACATGGAGAAGGGCTAGCAGCCCCCTTTATGGGGCATGCATCAATTACCACTGCAACCCCATTCAGGTAACATTCACTGAAGAGGGCAAAAATGAAACAAACTGGGAAATTGGGAAAATGTGGGGCCTTAGGCTATATCAATCAGGCTATGATCAAGGATAGTTGTTCTCCATCAGGAGATAAATAAATCCCATTGCTAGTGAGACTCAGGTGGAGCTAGATGCCCCAGACCCAACTCCCAATAAAACAAAGACTATGACAAGCCCACCACCAACAAACCGGCCAGTAAATAGCACCCCCCAACCTCACGCCACCGGGAGAAGACACAAGGGCAAGGGCAAAAGAAAGGGACACAGTAAGGGTAAAACTAGGGACTAAATTAGCCCCTGGGAAGTGGCAGTAAAAATAGCTTATGAAGCCCTAAATGAGACCAGGCCTGAGTTAACAGAGTCATGTTGGCTATGCCTTAGTCCCACACCACAGTACTATGAAGCTCTAGGGTATATTGGAAACTTTACAGAGGAAAACACGTCCTCAAAATGTCGATGGGGCCCCCGGTGGTCGAATACAAAAGAAGGCATTGAAAGAACAGGGCTGACCTTACCCCTTCGGGGAGCAAATTTCACTTGTGTGACATCTGCCCAAGGGGTCTTTCCATGGGAGAGGTGTCAGGAGGTTACTGGTGACAATGAATGGATAATACCCTCAGAACAGGGAATATATTGGCTATGTCAACACTCAGGCCTCACTCCCTGCATAGCAACTGCAGTTCTTAAACAGGGCAATGATACCTATGCTATGGTGGCAGTGATGCCCCATGTATTATATAACTCTAATGAAGAAATGGCTGCCAGGCAGGGTAACCACAGGGAAAAAAGGGAACTCATTACTGCACTAGTGGTCACCTCCCTTCTGGGGCTCGGGGCAGCAGGAACCAGTCTGGGAGGGGCCTCCCTGGCCCTGGTAAACACCAAATATCAAGAACTCAGGATGCAGATTGATGTCAACCTCAATAGAGTGGAAACCACTCTCAGATATTTCAAAAAATCCCTAGTCTCCCTAGCATTAGTAGTCCTCCAAAACTGGAGAGGACTGGATCTCCTAACCCTTGAACAAGGGGGAATTTGCAAAGCATTGGGGGAGGAGTGCTGCTTTTATGCAGACCATTTGGGGATCATTAAAAAAAATAATCTGGATGAGATTCGAAAGGGAATAGAAGATAGACAACTAAATTATGACCAGGGCTGGTTCAGCCAATGGTTTGACTGGTCGCCTTGGGTAACCACTCTTTTATTGGCCCTAGTCGGCCCACTTATAATAATATTGCTTGCTTGCACCATTGGACCATGCCCTTTTAACAGGCTGATTCTGCTGATACAAAACAAGACCCAGGAAATCCAATTTATGATGCTGCGAGCCAGATATGGCCCTTGATAAGACCCGCTGCCCACTGCTTCACCCCATGACTGGTAAGGGTCCTCAAGGAGAGGCCAACCTAAGACGGGACAGTGTGGCAAAAAGAGAAGGGGAGGAGACATATGGCACCCAATGACAGGTAAGATCTGGCTACCCCTAGGCAACCTAAGACAGGGGTTGGGCCAAAAGCTGCCTTAAACTCCCGATGACGAGTAAGCCTAGTAGGAGTAAGCACAGACAACCTAAGACAGGGGACATGCTTACCATCCCCCCATACAAAAACAAAAAGGGGGAGTTGTTGGACCTTACAGGCTCTCTGAGAAAGTGGCCTGTTGGAATTCTCTAAGCCTGGCTCGAGTTTAGCGACCGGTTTTTTCGCCAGTCACTTCTGCATGAGAATGATGCAGCAAGATTCACCTGAAAACACCCCTGCCTAGACACCACTTACATGGATATATTTCATTGACCCAAAGCCAGCACCCCACTCTGTACATCACTATCCCCACCCCTATGTCCAGGGAATGTATATAAGGCCCCACCCTGCTACAATAAAGTGAGATCCTGCTCAACTTGACTCCCTGCTGTGTCTGATTGTCTCTGGGAACTAGAGGCTGGGAACAGGTGAGCCGTGCACCTGTCCTTCCTTGATCCTGCTGGTCCCGTGGGTTCTGGACCCATTAAGACCCTGACCCCCGCAGTCTAACAAAAATTAAAACTAATTTATTCTCATTAACAACTATTTGCCATTTTTAGGTTTTGGATAAAAATTATTTTGTGTGTTTCTTCTATTTACATAGATTTACTATAGGCTAACTCTAAAACAAAAATTGATTTTTCCCCAACTCAGGTATGCCAATATATTTAAATGGCTAATAAATTAATTGACTTATAACGAGTAAAATTAATCTGCACAGATAGTAGTTCAAAATTTTATTAACTATGTGCTATCATCTACTGGAGGTAACTCACCAGCACCCAACAGGATCTGTGAAACCCAATCTACAAAATTTATACCTTAAAGTTGTACATCTAAAATTATAATATTCATAAAGGTTAAAATTATATGTGTATAAACCTTATTTCCACAGGATTCAGTCTTAATCAGGTAACTTAAAAATCACAATGTATGTTTAATAAAGATTCCTCTAACTTATTTTTACTTGTGGTAAACTAAATTACTTATGTTGTTTAAAATTGGTCACACTTAAGATACTTTTTAATTCTAATTCATACTAAATTTTCAGGTAATAGCCTTGACATTAATATATATCCAATGTCCTTTTATGATGTTATCTGTAACATCCTCTTTTATCTACAAGAAAATTATTTTTAAAAGACTGGATTTCATCTCTTCATCAACAATGGGCCACAGGACATCATTTCCTGTATGGATATGTATGTGCTACCTAAAATAAGGTAAAATTAATGTAATGCCCTCCAAAGGATGGCTTAACATCTTCCTTACATTTAAGGACATAAAATCTCTTGGAAGGATATTCTATTTCTCAAAAACAGCTATTGATATGTATCAAGGCCAGGTACAGTACTGGCTGGGATATCTCCCAACAACCAATTACATCAGTAAAAAATATTACAGCTGTCTTTTATCAAGCTAAAAATCAGACCCAATAAATCTACCAAAACTAATAAGGGCCATGGGTAATCCCACTATATTATTTTACTTTTCAAACTTAAAATTAAAGGGCAAATTTATGTTATTCTCTTTTTCCAGTTTTTTCTTATTTTTTATTTTTTTAACAATAAGTAATAAGTTATGAGTACAAGTATCCTTCATGTAAAACCAATTTTCAAGCAGTTGTGCCCAAACACACACAGCCCAAGGTTCCCACAATCCATCTGGTGGGGCTTATATGTACAATCATGTTGATCAAATAAGTGTCCAGACTATGTTGCTGTAGTTTCACCATTCACCCCAATCACAGCCCTTACATTCTACCATGCCCGATCTTCTGCAGATTGTAAAGGGGGCACAGGTGGACAAGAAGCAAAAGAGTCTACTTTCTCTGGAGATGTCGTTTTGGACTCTGATCAGTTCTGGCTGTTTCCTTTCATGGGTTGACAGTTTGTTCAGGAATAACCTTTCAATCCTACTAATGAAGCACAAGCAATTAGACATATAGGTATTTAAACAGTACTAATTATTATGGTAGGTTACTTTGGTATAGACACAGATGTTTGGATGGTATGCAAATAAATGAATTGTATTTTCTCTGTAAAAGATGACAAGGTCTTACTGTGGCTCATAGCATCTCCTAACCACTTACATTCTCCACTTGAGGATGTAAGCTTGTGGCATCAGCCATGAATTATTCCTCTAAGGAGAAGGCTAATAGCCAATTAGATTTGGGATATATGGACATGTGACTGCCAATGCTGCACAGTATTTCCAGGCAGGTGAGGTGTAGCTGATGCTGACAGAGGAGCCTTGATTGACTCAAGGAGATCAATTTTTGCTTTATTGGTTTAGTGGCCTTTAACACTTTCTGGCATTCCAGAGACCAACAGTACACTTGCAAATGTGGTCTCAATACATCTTTCCCATGCTTGCATCAGGTCTTCGACAGGAGGGCCTTATCACCTCTCTTCTTGCAGGTATCCCAGTTTACAGGCAAGAAACCTGTGATGGTTAATCCTGGGTGTCAACTCGACTGGACTAAGGAGCAAATAAGAGAAAAGGATCTTCGGATTGGACCACCTCAACCCAGATGGCCCACCACAAATGTGGGCATTACCTTCTTCCAGCAGGCAGTATAAAGTGCCATGGCAGAGGGAGCTGGTCCCTTTTTTCCTGCTGCTTGTCTCTCTCTCACTGGTGAGTTTGTCTTGCTACTGTGATCAACCCTTCAGATCCCAGCGTGTACTGAGACCAGCAGATCTCCTGGAATCCACCAGGCCTTCAGCACCAGATTGGGACTACTGAGACATCCAGCCTTGCCAACTGAGCAGTTCCCTGGATTCTCAGCCTCTCCAGTTCGGCGTGGCTACTGTTGGACTACTATGTGATCAAATCAATAAATTGTATATAGTTATATATTCATCCTGTTGCTTCTGTTTCTTTAGAGAACCTTGACTATACAGATTTTGTGTCCGAACGTGGTTACTAGAACATACTTGAAAGGATGAATTTCTTTAGTGGGCTTGGTAAGTCTCTGGACGCCAGCTCTCCAACCCAATGAAGCCTAAGTTACGAAGGCTTTCCTGGTGAGCATAAAGAGAATGATAACCCTTGGTGAGAATATTGATTTAATTATGAAGATAGATCCTTTTGCTCACTTAACTCACTCTTTGTAAGAGAAGGAATTTAGTGACTTTATATATAGAAAACGGAGATATTGCGGAAAAATCAGGAAATAAATGATGTTGCCTTGTTGCTCCAACATGTCTGAAAAGTGATAGAGGAAACATAAAGGAGCTCAGTGATAAAATTGACCAAGTCCAATTTGAACACAGTTTAAAGTTTCCAGTGTGCTCTGAAGAGAATCTTCTCTCCGCAGAAGGCTAAACGGCAGAACAATCAAGCTGAGGCCCTTATATACTTTGGCTGATTTAAATGCAAATGTTAATTCCCAGCCACGAAAGTGTCAGCAGTTAAAGTGAGAGCACTGGTGGTGGAAGCATGGAACCCTGAAACAGGGATGGAGATTGTGGAGAACCATTGATGATGAGGATTTGAAACCTTCGGATTCTGAGGGAATTTTCTTATCTGGAGGAATTAATCTCCCCACCCTCAGAAGAGAATCCACACCCTGAAGATCTGCTTCCCACCCTTGCCTGAGGAAACTAATTCCCCCCCTCCCAGTGGAGCTAATGTCCCTCAGGGACCAACAATTTTTGCCTCTAGACCATAACCAGATTGAATTCTAAGCAGCCCCTAAGGTGAGTAGAAAGTGTGGGTCTAGGAGGTAGTAGCTACACCACTAAAGAAATTAATGAGTTTGCTGATCATTCTGCAGAAGCCTAAGGAATATGTGTGGGAAATGGATTTTAAGGGTGTGGGACAATGGTGGAAGGAATATAAAATTGGATATCTTGAGTTTATCGATATGAGCCCAGTAGTAGAGATTCTAGGTTTAACATGAAGCTCGAGCAGTTAAAAAAAGGTGTTAAAGTTTATTTGAATGTTGGCTGATGTATTTATTAAAACATGGCCTACTAACAGTGAGTTAGAGATGCCTAATATTCCTTGGCTTATTATTGATGAAGGGATTGTGAGGTGCAGGCAGATGGGCATGCTCGAGTGGATTCGAACTGTAAAACACATTCTCTACAATATGAGGAACCAGAGGACATGCCTTTCCACTGAATTTATAAGATGGAAAGTACTGAGAGAGATACCAGAACATTTGAAGACCTTTTTTTTTGCTCTATTCCTTATGCCAGATCTTAGAGTTAGAGAAGTTGTTGCTCACTTGCATAATTAAATGTACATGTAATAGTTTAACAGGACTTCTGGGTAGGCTCAGGTGGCAGCACTGAATGCAGAAGGCCAGATGAGCATAGTTACCTAATTATCATAATGGGTGGCAAAGGCAAAAAATATGCCTATAATGGCATGACCCGAAATGATCTTTGTAACTGGCTAATTAATCATGGGTGTCCCAGGAACCAAATCCATAAGAAGCCTACTAAGTTTTATTTGATCTGTATAAGCAAAAGCTCTAGAACACAATGACAGGAAGTCAACATTGGATTTCAGCAGTAGTGAATCCCATCCAGTTAACCAGTCTCCAGACTTGAGACAGTTCACAGACCCAGAACCCCTTGAATGAAGGGGTGGCCAGGTTCCAATGAGGAAGGACCTTGTCACAATACCAAAGAGTTATGCTGTTTGCCTTCCTCCTGTCCTTCCCCAGAGGGACCTGAGGCCTTTTACTAGGGTAAATGTACACTAGGGAAAAGGAAATAATGAGACTTTTCGAGGCCTATTGGATACTGGTTCTGAGTTGACACTAATCCCAGGAGACCCTAAAAAGCATTGTGGCCCTCCAGTTAAAGTAGTGGCCTATGGAGGTCAGGTGATAAATGGAGTTTTGGTTGAAGTCCAACTCACTGTGGCCCACTGGGTCCCAAACTCATCCTGTGGTATTTCCCAGTTCCAGAATGTATAATTGGTTAAATATGATTAGAAATTGCAGAATCCCCACATTGGTTCCCTGACCTGTGGGTGAGGCTATTATGGTTGAAAGGCCAAATGGAAACATTGGTGTTGCCTTACCAGGAAAATATGAACCAAACCAGTACTCAAACCTGGAGGGATTGCAGAGATTAGTGCCACCATCAAGGATTGAAGATGCAGGGGTGTGATTCCTACCACATCTCCATTTAACTCTCAAATTGGCCTGTGCAAAAGACAGATGGATATGGAGAATGACAGTTGACTATCGAAAACTCAACCAAGTAGTGACACAATTGCAGCCACTGTACCAGATGTGTGTTCCTTACTTGAGCAGATTAATATGTCTCCGGTACCTGGTATGCAGCTATTGATCTGGCCAATGCTTTCTCTCAATACCGGTTCATAAGGACCACAGAAACAATTTGCTTTCAGCTGGCAAGGCCAACAGTATACCTTTACTCTCTTACTCAAGGTATGTTAACTCTCCAGCTTGTGTCATAACTTAGTTAGAAGGGATTTGATCCGCCTGACTCTTCCACAAAATATCACACTGGTCCACTATATTGATGATGTGTTGATTGGACCCAGTGAAGGAGGTAACACGAGTCTAGACTTGTTGGTTAAGCATATGCGCATGAGAGGTGGAAAATAAATCCAACTAAAATTCAAGGGCCATCTACCCAGTGAAGTTTCTAGAGTTAGTGGTGTGGACATGCAGAAACATTCCTTCTAAGGTAAAAAATAAGTTGTTGCACTGGCCCCTCCCTCCACCAGGAAAGAAGCACAACGTTTGGGGTGCCTTTTTGGATTCTGGAGGCAGCATATTCCTCATCTGGGTGTGTTACTACGACCCATAATCAGGTGACTCGGAAGGCAGCAAACTTTGAGTGGGGCTTGGAACAGGAAAAGGCTCTTCAACAGTCCAGGCTGCAGTGCAGGCTGCTCTGCCCCTAGGGCCATAAGATCCACAGACCCAATGGTCTTGAGTATCAGTGGAGATAGAGATGCTGTCTGGTGGTCTGTGGCAGGCTCCCATAGGGGAATCACAGCGTGAGCCCTTGGAGATTGGAGTAAGGCTCTACCTTCATCTGCAACAACTATTCTCCTTTTGAGAGACAGCTCTTACCTGTGTGCTGGATAGCTTAGTGTCAACTTGACAAACCTGGGTTGCGGGAGCCTCAATTGGGGAATTGGCTCCATTGGATTGACCTGTGGCCACTCTGTGGAGTATTGTCTTGATTATCATGCAATATGGAGGGCCCAGCCCACACGATAGTGCCACCGGGCAGGTTGTTGTTGTGCCATATAAGAAGGCTGGGCATGAGCCAGGGGCAAGCCAGTGAACAGCATTCCTCCATGGCCTGTGCTTCAGCTCCTGCCTCCAGATCCTGACCTGAGTTCCTGCCTTGGCTCCCTAAGTGATGAACTGTGGACCCAAGAGATGTAAGGCTGAAAAACCCTTCCTCCCCATTTGGTGTCGGTCAGAGGTTTTTGTCACAGCAACAGAAGACAAACTAGACAGCCTGCTATTGGACCTTAGCGGAAACTGAACGTTTGACAATGGGCCACCATTCACCATGCGACCTGAGCTCCCATATGAGCTGGGTGTTATCTGACCACCAGACCTAAAGTAGGATGCACAGCAACAGTCCATTTCAAATGGAATGTGGTACATATGTGACAGGGCCGGGCAGGCCTGAGGGCACAAGCAAGCTAATGAAGAAGTTCCCAAATGCCTATGGTTCCCATCCTGTTACAATACCTCCTGTGCTTAAGCATGCACTATGGCTTCATGGGGTTCCCCTATGATCAGTTGACTGAAGGAGAGAAGACTAGGGCCTGGTTACTGATGGTTCTGCACGCTATGCAGGCACCACCCGAGGTGGACAGCTGCAGCATTACAGCCTATTTCTGAAACAACCTAAAGGACACTGGTGAAGGAAAGTCTTCACAGTGGCAGAACTTTGGCCAGTGCACATGGTTTGCATTTTGCCTGGAAGGAGAATGGCCAGAGGTTCGATTATATACTGATTCATGGGCTGTAGCCAATGGTTTGGCTGGATGGTCAGGGACTTGGAAGGAGCATGACTGGAAAATTGTGAGAAAGACATTTGGGGAAGAGTATGTGGATAAGCTCTCCGAATGGTCAAAGATGTGAAGATACTTGTGTCTCATGTAAATGCTCATCAAAAGGTGATCTCAGCAGAGGATGAGTTTAATAATCAAGTAATTGGATGATTTGTTCTGTGGATAGTCAGCCTCTTTCTCCAGCTATCCCTGTTGTTGCTCAATGGGCCCATGAACAAAGTGGACATGGTGGCAGAGATGGAGGTTATGCATGGGCTCGACAGCATGGACTTCCACTCACCAGGGCTGATCTGGCTACAGCTGCTGCCAAGTGCCAGATTTGCCAACAGCAGAGACCAACATTGAGACCCTGATATGGTGCTGTTCCCGGGGTGACCAGCCAGCAACCTGGTGGCAGGTTGACTACATTGGACCACTTCCATCATGGAGGGGACAGTTTGTCCTTACAGGAATAGATACTTATTCTGGTTATGGATTTGCCTTTCCTGCACATAATGCTTCTGCCAAAGCTACCAGCCAGGGACTTACAGAATGCCTTATCCACCATCATGGTATTCCTCACAGCATTGCTTCTGACCAAGGAACTCACTTCACAGCCAAAGAAGTCTGACAGTGGGCCCATGGTCATGGTATCCACTGGTCTTATCATGTTCCCCACCATCCAGAAGCAGCTTGCTTGATAGAACGATGGAATGGCCTCTTGAAGACACAGAGTGTCAATTATGTAGCAATACCCTGGAAGGCTGGAGCAAGGTTCTCCAGCAGGCAGTATATGCTTTGAATCAGCGCCCACTATATGGAACTGTTTCTCGTATAGCCAGAATTCATGGGTCCAGGAACCAAGGCGTGGAAGTGAGAGTGATCCAACTCACTGTCATCCCTAGTGACCCAGTAGGAAAATTTTTGCTTCCTTGCGTTCTGCTGGTCTAGATGTTTTGGCTTCAAAGGCAGGAGTGCTTTCGCCAGGAGATACAGCAAACATTCCATTGAACTGGAAGATAAGACTTCCCCTGGCCACTTTGGGCTTCTACTGCCCTTAACCCAACAGGCTAAGGAAGGAATAACAGTAGTAGGAGGAGTGATTGATCTAGACTACCAGGAGGAAATTGGACTTTTTCTCCACAATGGGGGCAAGGAAGATTATGTCTGGAGGGCAGGAGATGCTGTAGGGCGCCTTCTGGTGCTACCATGTCCTGTGATTAAGGTCAATGGTAAACTCCAACAACCCAAACCAGACAGGACAACAAATGGCCCAGACCCTTCAGGGATGAAGGTATGGGTCACTCTTCCAGGGAAAGAGCCAAGACCTGCAGAGGTGCTTGGCTGATGGTGGAGAAAATAGAGAATGGGTAGTAGAAGAAGGTAATCATAAATATCAGCTGAGGCCATGGGACCAATTGCAGAAACGTGGATTATAATAGATATTAACTTTTGTCCTATTAAGAATGTGTATATATATATATATATATATATATATATATATATTAAGCAGATACTTGTATTAGTGTTACCTTTTGAATGTGCAACTGAAGTAAGTGTTTTGTCATATTTAGGTTATTAGATACTGAAGAACTAAGTGTTCCTCAAGGACATTACCACCTACTCTAAGATATAATGCTTTGCTATTGCACAAGACACTTATAACATGTTAGGTGGAATTATGACCTTGCCTTTGTTTGCAATTGACATTTAAGCATAATATAAGGAGAATTTATTGGGTGTCAAGTTGACAAGGGGTGGACTTGTGATGGTTAATCCTGGGTGTCAACTTGACTGGACTAACGAGCAAATAAGAGAAAAGGATCTTCGGATTGGACCACCTCAACCCGGATGGCCCACCCCAAATGTGGGTGTTACCTTCTGCCAGCAGGCAGTATAAAGGACCATGGCAGAGGGATCTGGTCCCTTTTTTCCTGCGGCTTGCCTCTCTCTCTCACTGGTGAGTTTGTCTTGCTACTGTGATCAACCCTTCGGATCCCAGCGTGTACTGAGACCAGCAGGTCTCCTGGAATCCACTGGGCCTTCAGCACCAGATTGGGACTACTGAGACATCCAGCCTTGTGGACTGAGCAGTTCCCTGGATTCTCAGCCTCTGGTTCAGCATGGCTACTGTTGGACTACTAAAGTCTTTTTAAGCTGTGCATTTAATCAAAATATATTAATACAGGAGATCTCTGATATCAGCAATGGATTATTCTGCCAAGGAGATATCAGACAGGGGACCCAACACCCCCCCCAAAAAAGGTAAAGGTTTTGGTTTAGTCAGGGTTCTCTAAAGAAACAGGAGCAACAGGATGAAACTATATACAATTTGTTGATTTGTTCACGTGACAGAGCTCAAAACCACTTGCTGAAGATGCTATCTTTCCTCCATTGTGTCTTCTTGGCCCCCTTGTCGAATATGAGGTGGCTGAATTTTATATGCTCAGGTTTGGATCTTCACTTTTGTTCCTTTGGTCATCTAGTCTTTTTTTGTACCAGTAGCCAGAAGCAGGACTTGGTAGTGTGTAAGAGTCTCCTATATGTTTCTGGTGTTGAAATTTGAGGGGGTCACAGAGAGCAGCCGAGCTTTGGCACTGTGAAAGGTCAGGAAAGACCATTGGTGGAAGTGCATCTCGGTTGCATTGAAGACCCCAGGATTTCAGGGGTCATGGAGAGAAACTGAGGCTTTGCACCAGGAGATGTCAGAATAGACCAATGATGAAGGTGCTGCCTCAGTTTCAGTGATGAGCCCAGCTTTTTTGAGATTCCAGCACAATGGGATGACCACCAAGAGCAGCGGCAGGTGTAGAATGGAGTCAGCCTGGGCCTGCGAGATGAGCTGTGTGTGCCATGGATGACAGAGTCAGAGAAGGGGACCTGCCAAAATCCTTTGGAGCCCAGAAGATCATGAGTCCCAGGTGTCCAGCCTTGAGCTACTTGCTGGACTTAGGTTTTGTTTGAATGTGCCTGATTCTTCCCTTTGAAGTAAGACAGTACTTGTTTTGGATTTTACAGCAGCCCACATTTACAAGACTTTTAATAGACTGTGAACTTTTAAGTGTTTGGACATTTTAAGGACTGTGGGGTTTTAAGGTTGTACTGTTTTAGGTTGTGATTAACGTTAACATCATACTTTTGGGTCAAGAACTGGAAAGGTGGTGGTTTAATAGTGAGTGTTTTGTGTGTCAAGTTGACAAGGGGTCAATTGTGCTGGATAGCTTTAGTGTCAACTTTACACACCCGGGCTGAGGGAGCCTCTATTGGGGAATTGGCTCCATTGGACTGGCCTGTGGCCACATCTGTGGAGTATTGTCTTGATTGTTGAGCACTGTGGGAGAGCCCAGCCCACTGTGGGTGGTGCCACCCCTGGGCAGGTTGTTATGTATGATATAAGAGGGCAGGCTGGGCATGGGCCAAGGGAGCAAGCCAGTAAGCAGCATTCCTCCATGGCCTGTGCTTCAGCTCCTGCTTCCAGGTTCCTGCCCTGAGTTCCTGCCTTGGGCTCCCTGAGTGATGAACTGTGACCCAGGAGATGGGAGCTGAATAAACCCTTTCCTCCCCAAGTTGGTTTTGGTCCGAGTGTTTTGTCACAGCAATGGAAGACATACTAGAACACTGGGCTAGAGGTCTGTCTATCTTGTTTATTCACTCAAAAAAACACCTTTTGGATTTACTGATTTTTTGTATAGTTTTTTTCATTCTATTTCATTGATCTCTGCTCTGATTTTTGTTATTTCTTCTTGTCTGCTGCGTTTAGGATTCATTTGTTGTTGCTTCTCAAGTATTTTTACCTGCAGTGTTAGATCGTTCACTTGTGCTCTTCCTTTTTTTTTTTTTTTTTTTTTTTTGATGTGGGCACTTAGTGCTATAAACTTCCCTCTTAGAACTGCTTTTAATGTGTCCCATAGGTTTAACATTGTGTTGTATTATCATTGTCAGTCAATTCCAAGAAAGCTTTTATTTCTTTCTTTATTTTTTTCTTGACCCATTCATTATTCAGGATAGTGTTGTTTAGTCTCCATGTGTTCTTGTAGTGTGTAGGGCTTATCCTGGTGTTGATATTGAGTTTTATTGCACTGTGGTCTGATAGAATGCATGAGATTATTTCAATCTTTTTGCTTTTGTTGAGTTTTTTCCTGTGACCCAGTATATGGTCTATTTTGGAGAATGTTCTGTAGGGTGCTGAGCAGAAAGTATATTCTCTGGTGTTTTGGTGGAATATTTGGTACATGTCTGTGAGGTCCATCTGGTGTATTGTATCATTCAGTTCAGATGTCTCTCTGTTTATCCATTGTCCTCTTGATCTGTCTAAAGGATTTAGTCGGGTATTAAAGTCCCCTACTATTAGTGTACTGGGGTTAATCTGTGCCTTGAGAGCCTGAAGAATTTTCTTTATAAAGTTTGGTGCACCAGAGTTTGGTGCATATATATTCATGATTGTGAGATCTTCATTGCCAATTATTCCTTTAATAAAGATGTAATGGTCCTCTTTGTCTATTTTTATTTCTTTTGCTTTGAAGTCTATTTTGTCTGATGTTAAAATAGCAACATCTGCTTTCTTTTTTGTACTATTTTCTTGGAATATTTTCTTCCATCCCTTCACTTTAAGTTGGTGCCAATCCTTGAAATTGAGATGGGTTTCTTGTAGACAGCATATAGTTGGATTTTGTTTCCTAATCCATTCTCCCAGTCTATGTTTTTTGATTGGGGAGTTTAGTCCATAAATATTTAAGGTTATAATTGAAAGATGGATTTTGCTTCCTTTCACCTTACTATCCATTTGGAATTTTAGTCTCTGATTCTACTCCTACAGTTATGTTTTTATTAGTTTCTTTTCCTAGGTGCTTGGGGATAGTTGCTCCTTCCTTCTGCCCTTTGAATTGCTTCAAGTATTTTCTGAAGAGTTGGTTTTCCGGACATGTAGTCTATCATCTTGTTTTTGTCATGGAAGATTTTTCTCTCTCCTTCAACTATAATCGATATCTCTGCTGGGTACAGTATTCTGGGTTGGCATCAATAGTCCTCGTGCTGGATAGCTTTAGTGTCAACTTGACACACCTGGGTTGAGGGAGCCTCAATTGAGGAATTGGCTCCATTAGATTGGCCTGTGGCCATATCTGTGGAGTATTGTCTTGATGGTCAAGCAGTGTGGGAGGGCCCAGGCCACAAGAGTGGTTCCACCCTGGGCAGGTTGTTGTGTACCATATAAGAAGGCGGGCTGGGCATGAGCCAGGGGAACAAGCTAGTGAACAGCATTCCTCCATGGCCTGTGCTTCAGCTCCTGTCCCAGGTTCCTGCCCTGAGTTCCTAACTTGGGCTCCCTGAGTGAGAACTGTGACCCAGGAGATGTAAGCTGAATAAACCCTTTCCCCGCCCCAAGTTGGTATCAGAGTGTTTTGTCACAGCAATGGAAGACAAACTAGAATAGTTCTTTAACACAGGAAATGCTTTGCTCCATGTTCTTCTTGCTTTCATGGTTTGTGCTGAGAAGTCAGTTGTAATTCTGATGGGTTTCCCTTTGTATGTGACTTGTTTTTTCTTTTGTAGATTTCACAATTTTGTCTGTTTTGGGCTTCTAGCATTTTAACTATGATATGGCATGGGGATTTTCTTTTCTGATCTTGTCTATTTGGAGTCTTATGTGCTTCTTGTATTTGTATGGGTTTGTCTATTTTTAGTTTGGGGAAATTTTCCTCTATTATACTGTTAAAGATCTGATCAATGCTATTCTCTTGAGATTCTTCTCCTTCCTCTATTCCTATGATGCAGGAGTTTGATCTTTTCATAGTGTCCCATATTTCCTGGTTGTTCCACTTTTGTGTATTTTTAAATTTTTCATAATCTTTATTTGAGCTTTTTAGTTGCTCTGTTATCTTCCAGGTCTGATATTCTTTGTTCTGCTTCCTCCATTCTACTTCTGAGGCTTTTTCCTTTTCTTTCTTCTTGATTGACTGAGTGTTCTAATTCCTTTTTTGTTTCCTCCTGTGTTTTCTTTAGTACCTCCATTTCCTTTTTGAGCTTCTCAATCTCTTCTTTGTGCTTCTCAATCTCTTCTTGGTGCTCCTTTCTTCTTTGGTTGGCTTCCTTTTTCAGTGTTTCTACTTCCATTCGGAGTTTGTTTTTTTCTCCCTCTAGTTCTTTCTGGAGTTTGTCATTCTTTTCCTTTAGTTCTTTCTGAAGTTTGTCATTGTATCCCTCTAGGTCCTTTTTGAGTTTTTCATTCTCTCTCCTTGGTTCTCTGATTTCTTTATTTTCTTTAATTTCTCTGCACAGGTCTGCAATTATTCCTATAAGATCTGTTTATTGGGTCACCCCCAAGGGGGATCCCACTGTTGCTATCTCCTGCAGGGTTGGTAGAGCTTGATGCAGAATTATCCTGCACCTTTCCCATGTTATCCCTTCGCTATATCCCTGGCATGAGGGTCCCCCCCTTTTTTTTGCCTGTATTCTGATGCTGGTCGCAAATGTCTTTTCACTATGTTAGAGGCTGGTTTTGCTCACCTCCTTCTGCTGCTTTTCCCCACCTTGTTTATGGAGTATTGACTTGTCTAGGTTTCAGGCTTTCAATTTTGTTTATATATTGGATATTGGAATTCTAAGTCACTCTTCCCTTCCTGTTCTGAATGTTCTCCAAAAAATATTCACTTGGACAATCTCTCATCAATTCCAGTTGGCAGGGGAGGGGGGAATACCTGTCTGGAGCAAGTTCTGGGCTCCTGTGCTTCAGGTGGTCTTAGCAAGACCCAAATCTGAGCACCCCACACAAAGACACAATGGTGGCACCAGACCCTAGTGCCACTGGCTGCAAAGGCAAAGGTTGGCTCTACCCAGACAGCCACCCCCTACAAGGGGTTAGGGTTTAGACCCATATCCAGCAACCCAAGAGTCAATCTACCCTAAAATCTACCTGTCTGGAGCAAGTTCCAGGCTCATGTGCTTCAGGTGGTCTTAGCAGACCCAAACCTGAGCACCCCCCACAAAGACACAATGGCAGCGCCCTTATGTTATTCTTTAAAAGAATCTTAACAAGCCCTCATCTGTTTATCTATTAAAATAATAATTGAAGTATTGCCTACATACAGTAAAATAAAAACATGGTATCTCTAACCACCTGTGCTATGCCAACAACACAACCTAGTATAGTAGATGTTTACTTGACTGCCTATGCTATTACCATTCATATTTCATCAGTAAACTACAAAATGGTATTGATGAGACCCAAGACTCCAGCTAGCCGGGAGGCCATCTGCAGCTTCACAATCCATGCCTCCAAAAAAGACTGGAGCCAGAGCTAAGTCGCCAGCCTCCTGCAGAGAAAAGACTGAGAAAACCTGGGTGATATCTTCAATAAAATTGGTCTACTTCTTTGTCTCTCACCTGCTCTTCTCTGATAGCCTGAAATTTTCTGGCTAAAGAAAAAACCTACAGGAAACAATTATGACTGAATTTTATAGTGGCATGTACAGATCTCTCCAGCCAAGTTTGGGAGTTTGGGGTACAACTAAAAAACATCATCTATGTTAAAAGGGGTATCAAGTAATAGCTGTATGTTTTCACGTATAAGATAAGAAATGTTACTCATGGATTATCACTTATAGCTAAAAAATGAAAAAAAAAAAAACCTGAAAGATGCAGGACAGTTATGGCAGAATACATGATCTGGGATGGGGTGGGGGTGGGGGGGGGGAAGGGACAAGGGAACTATGCCTGATCTGAATTGGCAAATGATGTATAAATGCACAAACCATCAATAAAATTAAATTAAAAAAAAAAAAAAAAAGAGAGAAAACTGAACACTAATTCCTAGAAAAAAAATAGCAATATTTAGGAGCGGGAATGGGGGCTAAACATAGATGGCAAGAGTGTTTGCATTGCTGGTATGAAGTAATATGTTTGATTTCCAGTATCACAAGAAAGTAAGGGAAGTAGAAGAGGAAATAGAAGAATCTGAAATGACAGATTAAAGAACAACCCAGATCCTATGTCGCTGAAGCACAGGATAAGAAAATTTCAAAAGGAAGATGTAATGGTCAATAAAATTGAAAGTTGTTAAATGATCCAGGAGGGCTGGGTTTTAGCTCTGGTGTAGACTGCTGCTGTTCACTCGGTTTCATCCCAGAAACACACACCACACACACACACACACCCCACACACAACACAGGACAAGGAAGATAAAAACTATCCATAAAATTCAGGTTTCGGAAAAGGAAAAAAAAAAAAAATTCAGGCTTTCTTGGAGGTCATTCAGCTCAGAAATAGCTGTTTCAGAAAAGCAATGGTGGCCAGCAACCACTTAAGCGTGTTGACTGATTGGGAAACATGGGAATTGAAATAAAACGACTTCAGGCCACACCAAAGCCAGTTCTTTGAAGGAGCTTGGCTGTGAAGGAAAGCAGAAGGATGCAGGGGTCAGATTTTCTTTAAAGACACCGAGAAGTCTTAAGTATGTTTCGATGTACTTGGAAAAGGTCCAGGTGAGAGGCAGTGATTGACTGTACACAGTAGTGTGCCAGTAAATGTTTAATAACTAGCTCTCCAAGAAACAAACAACAAGCTGGCTTTGCATCACAGGCTGCTTTCTGTGGTGGAAATACTCGCCTCGTGACTGACTTCAAGTTATCAATATGACATCTTGAGGCTGACAAGCAGGCTCTAGCACACCACTAGCAGCAGAAAGAAGGACCGAAATGTTCAATTATTAGCCAACAGTATTTTTTTCATTTCATGAATTCCCCATGTGTGTCCTTTGTCCACCTTTATGCTGAAACACTGACCTTTCTTTTGGTAATTCATATAAGGCCTTTCCATATGGATATTCATCTTTTGTGATTAACTTCATACCGAATTCTGTGTAAAGAGACTTAAAATATTTATGTAACTAAATCTATTAATATTTCTCTTAATGATTTTTACCCTTGTCTTCTGCATTTTATTGTAAATTATTAAATTGGAACTCTGATTAAAAAAAAAAAAAAAAGAAATGTTACTCTTAGAAGAAATGTCATTTGCATACCTGCATGTCTTTGTATGCCTTTATGTGTAGGACAATCAATGTTATTTGCATACCTGTATCGCTTTGTATGTCTACATGTGTAGGACAAGCAATGTTATTTTTAGAGGCAATGTCATTTGCATACCTGTATGTCTTTAGATGTCTTTATGTGTAGGACAAGCAATGTTATTTGAAAGACTAGGTCACTCACATACCTGTATGTTTTAATAGGAGAAAAGGTATTACTTTTACTTTGTCATCTTTTAGAGCTCCATCACTTAAGGGCAAAGTTGCATGCTCAGTGGGTCTCTTTGCATCCTTTATGGTTGGTTTACAAGGCACTGACACCAGTTTCTGTGTTTATTTTATTTTTTGTCTTTTCAGGACAGGGTCTCCCTATAGCCCCAGCTGTCCTGGAACTCACTTTGTAGACCAGGATGGCCTTGAACTCACAAAGATCCACCTGCCTCTGCCTCCCAAGTGCTAGGATTAAAGGCGTGTGCCACCACACCTTGCGGTTTCTGTGTTTAAATCACAGGTGTGAATGATCTTAAGAGTCACAGTAACTGGCCTATGGCCTTTTTCTGCCTCTGTATTCAGAGGAAGATCAAAGGATGCCTGCATGCCTTTATGTTTAAGAGAATATGTTATCTTTCAACAAAAGCCCTGTTACCTGCAGCCCAATTTCCCCTAGGCCACCAGGAATATCCTGTTTGTTAAAACCAATTCCCACCTCAGGAGGTCGGCTTTCTGGTTTGTCAAAAGCCAGTTTGGGGTCACAGCTCAATTGCCTTTAGCCCAATATCAAGCCATCCTTAAAGATCCCCTGGTACTCAGTAATAACTTTGCTCCATTTTAATTAATATTCAAAGGAGGGGTTGTAGGGATGGGATTTTGCTTGGCTCAAAGCAGGAGGACTGCAGAATTCTTCCCTGGAGGCCTCTTCCTGTGGTTGGGGCAGGCAGTCTTTTTCCTGCCTTGCCTACTTCTGCAAATTCCTAACCATGTCAGCCTCTTCCTTTGATGTATGGAGCAAAGCTTTCACACCTCCAGCTTACTGTTTACAAAAACAGTAGCTCTATTTCCCCTGGTAAAGCCAAGATGCCCACTGTATGCACACAAGTTGGGCTGCACTATTACGGAGTATTTCCCCAACAGATAAATGTTAACAGTTTGTGACAAGTGAGGCTTTTTATGAAAGAAAAATGGGGAGTTGTGGCTATTCTTTTGACAGCCCAGGCTGTCTCTCACAGACCTGTGAAAGTCTGGACTGTCCTTTGATCTCTCAGGAAAGAACTTTGATCCAGATTTGTCCCAATTACCTGCCCCAGCCCCCAATTGTGTGTACATGTCTTGGCCAATGCCTGGGTTAGTACGTAAGCCCTGAGTTCCAACAATAAAATTGAATCTGTTCGCTCAGGCCTTCTCTGAGTCCGTGTATGTGTGTCTGTCCATATGTCTGTCTTTATCTTTCTATTTCCTTGGGTAAAATCCCTAGTGGGCCCTCCCCTCTCCTTGCCAGAGCTAAGCCAAGGAGAGAACAACAAACAGCATGTGGATGGCGGCCATGCATGCATAAATGACCACTCAGACGATGATAAACTCCGACATGAAGTCATAAAAAATGTTAGATCACTGTATGAATGAGGTGACAGTAAGATTGATGTCACAATGTGGCTAATAAATCAGTAGGAATGAGGTCACAATTGATATGAGGTCAGAGTAGGAATGAAGTCACTGTAGGAATGAGGTCACAATAGATATGAGGTCATTTTAGGAATGAAGTCACAGTAAGTATGATGTCACAGTGGGAATGAGGTCATACTAGATGTGAAATCACTGTAGAGATGAGGTCATAGTAATTTTGAGTTCATGCTATGGACGAGTTCTCACTAAAGATGAAGTCAAAATAGATATGAGGACACAATAGAGATGAAGTCTTTGTAGGCATGAGATCAGAGTAAGGTTGATATCATCAAAAGATGTTATCACAGTAGGAATGAAGTCACATTAGTTATGTGGTCAGAGTAGGTATGAGGTTAGAGTAGGTATGATGTTACTGTAGTAATGAGGTTAAAGTAAGTTTGTTGTACAGTACAGATAATGTCACAGTAGGAATGTGGTCACAATAGCTTTGAGGTCACAGTAGGGATGAGGTCATAATAGCATTGAGGTGACACTAGGGATAAGTTCTCACTAGAGATGAAGTCAAAATGTAGATGAATTCACAGTAAGGATGAGGTCACAGTACATATGAGGTCAAACTAGGTATGAGATAAGAGTAGTGATGTGGTCACAATAGGGATAAGTTCACAGTAGGGATGAGGTCACAGTAGGGATGAGTTTATGGTAGGGATGATGTCAGAGTAGGCATGAGTTCAGAGTAGTGGTAAAGATGAGCTCACACAAAGGACGAGTTCACACAAGAGATGCAGTTACAGAAGGGATTAGGTCATAGTAGGGAGAGTGAACATTAGGGATGTGTTCACACTAGGGTTGAGGTCCCAATAGGTAATAGTTGTCATTATGAATGAAGGCAGATTAGAGATGAGGTCACAGTAAGGATGATGTCACAGTAAGCAGACGTCAGGGTAAGAAAGAGGTCCCATTAGATATGAGGTCAGACTGGGGATGAGGTCATTGTAGCAATGATGTTAGAATATGGATGATATCAAAGTAAGGATGGTGTCACAGTAGGTATGAGGAAGGATTGTGGATGATGTTAAAGAAAGGATGATATCACCATGGGAGTGAGGGAATATTCAATATGAGGTCCCAGGACTTATGAGGTCATAGTAGGGATGAGGTCTATCTATATATGACTTCTCATTATGAATGAAGTCACAATAGAGATGAGGCCACAGTAGGTATGAGTTGTCAGTAAAAGTCAAGTTACAGAAGAGATGAGGTCACATTAGTGATGTGATCACAATAGCGATGAGGTCATTGTAGGTATGAAGTCACAGTAAGTATGCTGTCACAGTAGGAATGATGACATAATAGACATGAGATCACAGTAGGATTGAGGTCACTGTGGGAATGAAGTCAGAGCAAATATGCTGTCAAAGTAAAAATGACATCACATTAGGAATGAGGTCAGAGTACAGATGATGACAAAATAAGGATAATGTCACAGAAGGAATGAGATCACTATTCATATGTGGTCACAGTAAGGATGATGTCATATTAAGTTTTAGGGGCCACTGTTGATGAGTTCTCACTACAGATGAAGTCACCATAAACATGAGGGCACGTTAAGAAAGATATCACATTAGGAATAAAGTCATTGTAAGAACGAGATCACAGTAAGGATGATGTCAAGGTTGGAATGAGTTCATTTTAGATATGAGGTCAGAGTAGGGATGAGGTCAGTATAGCAATGAGGACACAGTCAGCATGATATCAGAGTAAGGATGATGTCACAGTAGGAATTAGGTCATATTAGATATGAAGTCACAGTAGAGATGAAGTCACAGTAATGTTGAGGTCACACAAGGGATGAATTCTCACTATAGATGAAGTCACAATAGATATGAAGACATAGCAGAGATAAGATCAGAATACGGATGATATCATAATAATGATGTCACAGTATGAATGATGTCATATTGGATATTACATCAGAGTGGGAATGAGGCCACAGTAAAGATGATGTCATGGTAGGAATTAGGTCATTTTAGATCTGAGGTCACAGTCGTTATGAGGTAATAGTAGGGATGTAGTCCCAGTATGGATGAGTTCTCATTACAAATGAAGTAACCATGGAGATGAGGTCACAGTATGGAAAATGCCACAGTAGAGATGAGGACATTGTAGGAATGAGGTCACAGTAAGGATGATGTCACAGTAGGAAAGAGGTCATATTAGATATGTGGTCAGAGTATGGATGAGGTCACAGTAAGGGTGAGGTCAGTGTAGGAATATGGTCACAATAAGGAGGATGTCACAGAAGAAATGAGGACAAATTAGATATGAGGTCATAGCACCTATGATGTCCCCATAGGATTGAGGTCACAGAAAGATTGTTGTCACAATAAAGATAATGTCACAGTAGGAATGAGGTCACAATAGTTATGAGGTCACAGTAGGGATGAAGACAGTAGGGTTAGGAGACACTAGGGAAGAGTTCTCACTAGAGATAAAGTCACAATAGAGATGAAGTCACAGTACATATGAGGTCACAGTATGTATGATATGAGGTGAAAATAGGTATGCGATAACACTAGGGTTGTGGTCACATTATCGATGTGTTCACAGTAGGGATTAGGTGACAGTAGGAATGAGTTCACAAGAGGGATGACGTCACAGTAGGGATGAACTAAGCTGTGCTGAGTTCCAGTTAGAGTTGAGATCCAACTAGGGATGACTTTACACAAGTTATGTACTCTCAGAAGGAATTAGATCATATTAGGATTGAGTGATTATTAGGGATGAGTTCAAACTAGGGTTGAGGTCCCACTATATAATAGTTATCCCTATGGATGAAGGCAGATTAGAGATGAGGTCACTCTAGAGATGAGGACATTGTAGAAAGGAGCTCACATTAGGAATGAAGTCACAATAGATATGATGTCACAGTAGGGATGAGGTCATATTAAGGTTTAGGTAGCTTTATGGATGAGATCTCACTATGGTTGAAGTTACAATATTAATGAGGGCACAGAAGGGAAGATGTCACATTAGGGATGAGGTCATTATACAAATTAGGTCACAGTAAGGATGATGTCACATTCAAAATGAGGTCATATTAGCTATGAGATCATAGTAGGGATGAGGTGAGAGTAGGAATGAGGTCACAGTACACAAGATGTCACAATAAGCATGATGTCTAAGTAGGAATGAAGTAATATTAGCTATGAGGTAACAGGAGTTATGGGGTCATAGTAGGGATGAGGTCCCACTATGGATGAGTTCTCATTACATACGGAGTCACAATATAGATGTGGCCACAGTAGGGAAGTTGTCACAGTAGGGATGAGGTCATTATAAGAATGAGGTCAATGTGAGAATGATATCACAGTAGGAAAGAGGACATATTAGATATGTGGTCAGTGTAGGGGTGAGATTATAGCATGTATGACGTCATTTTAGGAATGAGGTCACAGTAAGTATGATGACACAGTAGGAATGAGGTAACAATAGATATGAGGTCACAGTATGGATGAGGTCATATTAGGTTTGAGGTCACAATAAGGATGAGTTTTCACTACAGATGAAGACACAAAATATAGGAGGTCAATTAGGAATAAGGTCATAATAACTATTAGATCATGGTAGGAATGAGGCCACATTAAGTTGATGTCACATTAGGAATGAGCTCATAATAGATATGAGGTCAGAGTAGAGATGAGGTCACTGTATGAATGAGTCCACAGTAAGGATGATGTCACTGTAGGTATGAGGTCATATTAGATATGAGGTGAGAGTAGGGACAAGGTCATTTTAGGAATAACATCATGATAAGCATGATGTCACAATAATTATCATGTCAAAATTGGAATGAGGTCATATTAGATATGAGATCATAGTAGGGATGATGTCACTGTAGAAACAAGGTAAGTGAAAAGATGAAATCACAATAAGGAAGATGTCACCTTAGGAATGAGGTAACATTAGATATGAGGTCCCAGTAGGGATGAGTTCATAGTAGGTTTGACTTCATACAAGGGATAAATTCTCACACAGATAAAGTCACAATAGAGATGAGGTCACATTAAGGATGAGGTCACAGTAGCTATGTGGTAATGTAGGAATGAGGTCACAGTAAGAATGATGTCACAGAAGGAATAAGGTCATAATAGATATGAGGTCACGGTAGTATTGAGGTCACTGGAGGAATGGGAGCAGAGTAAGTAAGATTTCAAAGTAGAAATGATGTCACAGTAGGAATTAGATGTGGCCACAGTAGGGATGAGGAAATTATAGGAATGAGGTCAAAATGAGGATGATATTACAGGAGGAAAGAACTCATTTTAGATTTGTGGTCACAGTAAGGTTGAGGTCAGTGTAGAAATGAGGTCACAGTCAGCATGATGTCAGATAAGGATGATGTCACATTAGCAATGAGTTCATACTAGATGTGAAGTCACAGTAGAGATGAGGTCATATTAAGCCTGAGTTCACAGTAGGGATGAGTTCTCACTACAGTTGAAGTCTCAATAGATATAAGGACACAGTAGGCATGAGGTCAAATTAGCTATGAAGTCATTATAGCCATGAGGTCACAGTAAGGATGATATCATCATAAGAATTATGTCACAGTAGGAAGGATGTCATATTCCAAAATACATCAGAGTAAGTTCGAAATCAATGTATGAATGAGTTCACAGTACAGAGGATGCTACGGTAAGAATAAAGACATTAGATATGAGGTGCAAGTAGTTATGAGGTCATAGTAAGGATGAGGTTCCACTATGGATGAGTTCTAATGATGAATGAAGTCACAATACTGATGAGGACACAGTTGGGAAGATGTCACAGTGGGGGATGAGGTGTAGGAATGAGGTCACAATAGGAAAAAGATCATATTAGACATGCTGTCAGAGTAGTGATGAGGTCACTGTAGGAATGAGGTCACAATAGTTATGAGGTCATAGTAGGGATGAGGTCATAGTAGGGTATAGGTGACACTAGGTATGATTTCTTACTAGAGATGAACTCACAATAGAGATCAAGTCTCAGTAAGAAGGAGGTCACGGCAGGTATGAGGTCAAAATAGGTATGAGAAAACAGTAGGGATAGGTCACAGTTGGTCTGAGTTCACAGTAGAGATTAGGTCACTGTAGATATGAGTTCACAATAGGGATCAGGACACAGTAGGGATGAGTTCAGAGTTCTGATGTGTTCCAGGTATAGATGAAATCACACTAGGAATGACTTCACAAAAGCGATGCAGTCACAGAAGGGATTAGGTAATGCTAGGGATGAGTGAACATTAGGAATGAGTTCACACTAGGTTTGAAGTACCAGTAGGTAATAGTGCTCACTATGGATTAAGGCAGATTAGAGATGAAGTCACAGTAGGGATGAGGTCATAGTAGAAATAAGAACACATTAAGGAAGATGTCACAGTAATGATGATGTCACACTAATCAGAGGTTGTAGTAGGAAAGAGGTCACATTAGTTAAGAGGTCAAAGTAGTGATGAGGTCACTGTAGAAATGAGGTTAGTATGTGGATGATTTCAAAATAAGGATGATGTAAAAGTAGGAATGAGGTCACAATAGACATGAGTTCACAGTAGGGATGAGGTAATAATAAAGTTGAGGTAGCTCTATGGATGAGTACTCACTAAGGTTGAAGTAACAATCATGATGAAGTCAGAGTAGGGAAGATGTCACAGTAAGGATGAGGTCAGTGTAGAAATGAAGTTACAGTTATGTCACAGTAGGAAAGAGGTCATATTAGATATGTGGTAAGTCTAGGGATGAGGTCCCAGTAGAGATGAGGTCATTGTAGGAATGAGGACACAGTAAGGATGATTTAACAATAGGAATGAGGTCAAAATAGATATGAAGTCACAGTAGGGGTGAGGTCATAATATGGTTGAGGTCACACTATGGATGAGCTCTCACTACAGATGATGACACAATACAAATTAGGTCAATTATGGATCAGGTGATAGTAACTATTAGGTCATTGTAGGATTGAGGTCACAGTATGGATGATGTCATAATAGAAATGAGTTCATAATAGATATGAGTTCACAGTAGGATTGAGGTCAGTCTAGGAATGAGGTCAGAGTAAGTATAATGTCAAATAAAAATGATGTCACAATAGGAATAAGGTCACTATGAATATAAAGTCACACTAAGGATGAGGTCATATTAGGATTGAAGACCCACTATTGATGAGATCTTGCTCCAGATGAAGTAACCATACAATGAGGTCACTCAAATTAGTGAAGATTTCCCATTAGGCATGAATTCATTGTAGGAATGAGGTCACAGAAAGTATGATGTCACAGTAGGAATGAAGTCACTGTAGATACGAGGTCACAGTAGGAATGATGTCAGTGTAGCAATGAGTCAGCATGATATCAGAGTAAGCATGATGTCACAGTAGGAATGAGGTCATACTAGTTTATGAGGTTACAGTAGAAATGAGGTTATATTAAGGTTGAGGTCACACTAGGGATGAATTCTCATTACAGAAAAAGTCACAATAGATATGAGGGTACAGTAGGGATGAGGTTACAGTAGGTGTGAAGTCTTTGTAGGCATATGGTGACAGTAAGGAAGAGATCATGGTAAGGATTATGTCACAGTAGGAATGAGGTTATATTCAAAATTACATCAGAATAGGGATGAATTCACTCTAGGAATGATGTCACGGTAGGAATTAGATCATATTAGATATGAGGTACAAATATCTATGAGGTCATAATAAGGAAGAAGTTCCACTATGGATGAGTTATCATTACTAAATGAAGTCACAATAGAGATGTGTTCACAGTAGGTAAGATGACACTGTAAGGATGAGATCACAGTAAGGGTGATGTCACAGAAGGAAAGAGAACATATTGCATATGTGGTCAGAGAAGGGATGAGATTACAATATGGATGAGATCAGTGTAGGATTATGCTCACAAGAAGAATGATGGCACAGAAAGAATGAGGTCATATTAGATATGAGGTCTCAGTAGGGATGATGTCACTGTAGGAATGAGGTCACATTATGTTTGTTGTCTCAATAAGGATGATGTCACATTAGGAATGAGGTCACAATTTCTATGAGGTCCCAAAAGGGATGAGGTCATAGTGGGGTTGATATGAAACTAGGCATGAGTTCTTACTAGAGATGGAGTCAAAATAGATATGAAGTCACAGTAAGAATGAGGTCACAATATGGATGAGGTCATATTAACTTTGAGGTAGCTCTATGGATGAGTTCTTATTATGGTTGAAGTCACAATAAAGATGAGGGCACAATAGGGAAGATGTCACAGTAGGGATGAGGTCATTGTAGGAATGAGGTCACAGTAAGTTTGATGTCATATTCAGAATGAGGTCATATTAGATATGTGATCAGAGTAAGAATAGGACAGAGTAGGAGTGAGTTCAATGTAGGAAGGAGGTCACAACATGCATGATGACACAATAAAGATTATGTCACAGTAGGAATGAGGTCATATTAGAAATGAGGTAACAGGTGTCATGAGGTCATAGTAGGGATGAGGTCCTACTATGGATGAGTTCTCATTACAAATGATGTCAAACTACAGATGAGGTCACAATAGGTATGAAGTCTATGTAGGCATGAGGACACAGTAAGGATGTTATCATACTAAGGATGATGTAACAGTAGGAATAAGGTCACATTCGATATTACATGACAGTAAGGATGAGGTCATTGTAGGAATTAGGTCACAGTAAGGATGATGTCACAGTAGGAAGGAGATCATTTTAGATATGTGGTCAGAGCAGGAATGTATGATGTAATTTTAGGAATTATGTCACAGTAAGGATGATGTCACAGTAGGAATGAGGTGACAATAGATATGGGGTCACAGTAGAGATGAGGTCAGAGTTGGGTGGAGGTCACACTAAGGATGAGTTCTCACTACGATGAAGACACAATAGAGATTAGGTCAATTAGGAATGAGGTCATGATAAATTAGGTCGTTATAAGAATGAGTTCACAGTAAATTGATGTCACATTATGAATGAGGTCATAATAGATCTGAGGTCAGAATAGAAATGAGTTCACTGTAGGAATGAGTTCACAATAAGGATGATGTCACTGTAGGTATGAGGTGAGAATAGGGATGAGGTCACTGTATGAATGACATCACAATAAGCATGATGTTACAATAATTATGATGTCATATAATGAATAGTGTCATATTAAATATGAAGTCCCAGTAAGGATGATGTCACAATAGGAATAAGGTCACTAATATATGAGGTCACAGTAGGAATGAGATCATTGTAGGGCTGAAGACACATACTTGATGTGAGTTCTCACTAGATATGAAGATATCTAGTGAGAATAGAGATGAGATCACTGTAAGAATGAGGTCACAGTATGTATGAGGAGAAAATAGGTATGAGATAAAAGTAAGGATGTGGTCACAATAAAGATGATTTCACAGTAGGGATGAGATCATATTAAGCATGAGATCAAAATAGGTATAAAATGACCATACCCATGAACTCTGAGATGTGATTAGTTCCAGGCAGAGATGAGTTCACACGAGTTCACGCAATGTATGTGGTCACAGAGGGAATTAGGTCATAATAAGGTTGATGGAACATTAGGGATGAGTTCATACTAGGGTTGAAGTCCCATAAGGTATGAGTTCTCACTACTATGGATGAAGTCAGTTTAGAAATGAGGTCACAGTAAGTATAATGTCACAGTAAGCAGAAGTCATAGTAGGAATGAGGTCATATTAGATATGAGGTCATAGCAGGGATTATTTCACTATAGAAATTATGTCACAATAAGCATGATGTCACAATAATTATGATGTCAAAGTAGGAAAGAAGTCATATTAGATATGAGGTCACAGTAGGGATGATGTCACTGTAGGAACAAGGTCACAGTACAGATGATGTCACAATAAGAATGATGTCACAGAAGGAAAGAGGTCATAATAGATATATGTCACAGTAGGATTGAGGTCACTGTAGGAATGAGGTCACGGTATGTATGATGTCAAAGACAAATGATGTCACTGTAGGAATGAAGTCACAATAGTTATGGGGTCACAGTAGGGATGAGATAATAGTAGTTTTAAGGTGACACTAGTGATGAGTTCTCACTAGAGAAGAAGTCACAATGTGATGATGTCACAGTAAGGATGAGGTCACAGTAGATATGAAGTCAAAATAGGTATGAGATAACAGTAAGGATGTGGTCACAATAGAGATGAGATCTAAGTAGGAATTAGGTCACAGTAGGGATGAGTTCACAATAGGGATCAGGTCACAGTAGCTATGAATTCAGAATTGTGATGATTTCTAGGTAGAGATGAGATCACACAAGTGATGTGTTCACACAAGGGATTAGGTCATACTAGGTATGAGTGAACATTAGGTATGAGTTCACACTATAGTTGAGGTCCCACTAGGTAATAGTTCTCACTATGGATGAAGGCAGATTAGAGATGAGGTTACAGTAGATACGAGGACATTGTGGGAATAAGGTCACAGTAAGGATAATGTCATAGTTAAGATTATGTCAGAGTAAGCAGACATCATGTTAGGAAACATGTCATAAAAGATATTAGGTAGAAGTATGGATGAGGTCACTATAGAAATGAGGTTAGTGTATGGATGATGTCAAACTTATGATGATATCCAATTAAGAATGAGGTCAAAATACATTTCAATTGACAGTAGGGATGAGGTCCCACTATAGATGAGTATTCATTATGAAAGAAGTCACAGTCGAGATGAGGTCTCTGTGGGGAAGATGTCACAGTAGGGATGAGGTCATTGTAGGAATGGAGTCACAGTAAGGATGATGTAACAGAAGGAAAGATGTCATATTAGATATTTGGTAAGAATAGGGATGAGGTCATGGTATGTATGAGGTCATTGTAGGTCACAGAAAGGATAAATATCACAGTTGGAATGAGGGAAAAATAGAGATGAGGTCACAATAGGGATGAGGTCACAGTAGCTATGAGCTTATTGTAGGAATGAGGTCACAGGATGATATTGCAGTAGAATTGAGGTTATAACAGATATGAGGTCACAGTAGGATTGAGGTCACTTTTGGAATGAGGTCACAGTAAGGAAGATGTCAAAGTAAAAATGATGTCATAGTAAGATTGAGGTCAGAGTATGCATGATGACAAAGTAAGAATAATGTCCCAGTAAGAATGAGGTAACTCTTGATATGAGGTCACAGTAAGGATGAGGTAATATTAGGGTTGAGGGGCTGATACTGATGAGTTCTCACTACAGATGAAGTCATCATAAAAATGAGGTCACATTAGGGAAGATGTCACAGTAGGGATGAAGACATTGTAGGAATAAAGTCACAGAAAGAATGATTTCACAGTAGGAATGAGGTCATTTTAGATAGGAGGTCATAGTAGGGATGAGGTCAGTGTAGCAATGAGGTGACTGAGGTCAGTGTAGCAATGAGGTGACTGTCAGCACAATGTCAGATCAAGGATGATGTCAAGTTAAGAATGAGGTCACACTAGATATGAAGTCACAGAAGAGATGAGGTCATATTAAGGTTGAGGTCATGCAATACATGTGTTCTCACTACAGTTGAAGTCGCTATAGATGTGAAGTCACAATAGGGATGAGGTTGCAAAAGGTATGGTGTCTTATAGGCATGAGGTCACAGTAAGGATGATATCATCATAAGGATCATAGTAGGAATGAGGTCATATTTGTGATTACATCAAAGCAGAGTTGAGGGCACTGTAGGAATGAGGTCACAGTAAAGATGAGGTCACAGTAGGAATGGGGTCATATTACACATGAGATCTAAATAGAGATGATGCCACTCTATGAATGAGATAATAGTAAGTCTGTTGTCAAAATAAGTATGAGGTCACAGTAGGAATGAGGTCATTATAGTTATGAGGTTGTGGTAAGGATGAGGTCATAGTAGGGTATAGGTTACACTATGGTTGATTTCTCACTAGAGATAAAGTCACAGTAAGGATTAGGTCACAGTAGGTACGAGGTCAAAATAGGTATGAGATAACAATATGGATGTGGTCACAAGTCATGAGTGCACAGTAGGCATGTGTACAGAGTTGTCATGAGTGTCAGGTAAAGATGTCATCACACTAGGGACAGATTCACACAAAGGTCACAGAAGGGATTAAGTTGTAATAGGAATGAGTCAACAATAGGGTTGAGGTCCCACTAGGTAATAGTTCTCACTATGGATGAAGGCAGATTAGAGATGAGGTCACAGTAGGTATGAGATCATTGTAGGAATAAGGTCACAGTAAGGAAGATGTCACAGTAAGTATGATGTCACAGTAAGCAGACATCAGTGTAGGAAAGTGGTTACATTAGATATGAGGTCTAAGAAAGGATGAGGTCACTATAGAAATGAGCTTAGAATATGGATAATGTAAAAGTAAGAATCTTGTCATAGTAGGAATGAAGTCAGAGTATGTATGTTTTCAAAGTAAGGAAGATGTCACAGTAGGAAAGAGGTCATAATAGATATGTGTTCAGAGTAGGGATGAGGTCTCAGTAAGTATGAAGACATTGTAGGTCACAGTAAGGATGATGTCAGAATAGGAATGAGTTCACAATAGATATGAGGTTATACTAGTATTTGTCAAAATGGGATGAGTTTTCCCAACAGAATAAGTCATAATAGAGATGAGGTCATATTAGGGATGAAGTCACAGTAGTGATGAGATCATTGTAGTAATGATGCCACAGTAAGGATGATGTCACAGTATGAATGAGGTCATAATAGATAAGATGGGACAATAAGATTGAGGTCACTGTATGAGGTCACAGTAAGAATGAGGTCACATTAGATATGAGGTCAGATTAGGGATGAAGTCACTGTAGGAATGATGTCAGAGTAAGAATGAAGCCAAAGTAGGGATAAAGTAACAGTAGGAATGAGGTCAGACTAAGGATGATGTAAACATAAGGTTAATGTCATATTAGGAATGAGGTCATATTTGATATGAGGCCACAGTAGGGATGAGTTCATAGTACATTGAGTTACCACTATGGATGACTTCACAATAGCAATTAGGTCACAGTAGGGAAGATGTCACAGTAGATATGAGGTCATTGTAGGGATGAGGTCACAGTAAGTATGATGTTATAATAACAATGAGGTCACAATACATATGAGTTTATAGTAGGGTTGAGGTCACAATAGGGAAGAGTTCTCACTATGGATAAAGCCACAATAGTAATGAGGTCACAAGTAGCTATTAAGTCATTGTAGTAATGAGGTCACAGTAAGAATTCTGTTATGAGGTCACAGGAGGGATGAGGTCACAGTAGGATTGAGGTCACACTGCGGATGAGTTATCACTAAAGATGAAGTCACAGTAGAGATGACGTAGTTGTATGAAGTGAAAATAGGTTTTAGATAACATTAGGGATGTGGTCACAATAGGAATGAGTTCACAGTAGGGATATTGTCAGGGTGGGGAGGAGTTCATTGTAGAAATGAGGTCACAGTAAGGATGATTTCACGGTAAGAAAGTGTTCACAATAGATATGAGGTAACAGTAGGAATGAGGTCATAGTAGGGATGAGGTCACACTAGGAATATGTTCACATTACAGATGAAGACACAATACAGATGATGTCAATTAGGGATAAGGTCATAGCAACTATTAAGTCATTGTAGGAAAGAAGTAACAATAAGATTGATGTCACAGTGAGGATGATGTCACAGTAAGCTTTAAGTCACAGTGAGGATGATATCAGAGTAGGAATGACATCATAATATATGAGGTCAGAGTTGGGATGAGATCACAATAAGGATGATGTCACTGTAGGTATAAGATCATATTATATATGAGGTTAGAGTAGGGATGAGATCACTATAGGAATGAGGTCAGAGTAGGAATGATGTCTAAGTAAGGAAGAAGTCAAAGTAGGAAAGAGGTCAGAGTATGGAAGATATCAACATAATTTTAATGTCATATTAGGAATGAGGTCACATTTGATATAAGGCCACAGTAGGGATGAGTTCATAGTAGGTTGAGGTCCCACTATGGATGAGTACTCACTATGGATGATGTCACAATAGAAAAGAGGGTACAGTAGTGAAGATGTCACAGTAGGGATGAGGTCATTGTAGGAATGAGTTCACTGTAAAGACAAGGTCACAATAGGTATGAGGTCACAAAAGATGAATTCATAGTGGGGTTGAGGTCACACAAGGGATGAGTTCTCACTACAGATGAAGTCACAATAGAGATGAGGTCACATTAGGGATGTATGAAGGGAAAATTGGTATTTAGTAACAGTAGGGATGATCTCCCAAAAAGGAAGATGTCACAGTAGGAATGAGTCCACTATTGATATGAGATTACAGTAGGGTTGATGTCACACAAGGGATGATTTTTCACTACAGAAGTCAAAATAGAGATGAGGTCACATAAGGGATGAGGTCACAGTAGCTATTAGGTCACTGTAGGAATGAGGTCACAGTAAGCATTATGTCACATTAGGAATTAGGACATATTAGATATGAGGTAACAGTAGGTATGATGTCACTCTGGAAAAATATCATAGTAAGGGTGATTGCACAATAAGGATGATGTCACAGTAAGAATGAGGTCACAAAATATATGAGGTCACAATAGGGATGAGGTCAGAGTAGGTTTGAGGTCATACTAGGAATGAGTTCTCACTAGATTTGAAGTCACAAGGGAGATGAGATCAATGTAGGGATGAGGTCACAGTATTTATTCAGGGAAATTGGTATGTGATAACAGTAGGGATGTGGTCACAATAGGGATGAATTCACAATAGGGGTGAGTTCATGGTGGGGATGACCTCAGAGTTGTGATGAGTTCCAGGTAGGAATGACTTCACACTGGGATGAGTTCACACAAGCTATGCCATCACCAAATGTATTAGTTCATAAAACATTAGGGATGAGTTCACACTAGGGTCAAGGTCCCATTAGGTATGAGTTCTCACTATGGATGAAGATTAGAGATGAGGTCACAGAAGCAATGAGATTATTTGTAGGAATAAAGTGGCAGGAAGAATGATGTCTCAGGATGGATGGTGTTACAGAAAACAGAACTCATAGTAGCAATGAGGTCATATTAGATATGAGGTCAGAGTAAGGATTAGGACATTGTAGACATGAAGTCATGAAAGCATGATATCATAATAATTAGGATGTCCCAGTAGGAATGAGGTCATATTAGATAAGAGGTCACAGTAGGGGTGATGTCACTATATTAACAAGGTCACAGTAAAGTTGATGACACAATAAGAATGATGTCATAGAAGGAATGAAGTCACAACAGATATGAGGTCACAGGAGGATTGAGGTCACTATAGTAATGAGGTCACAGTTAAGATTATGTCACAGTAGGATGATGTCATAATAAGAATGAGTTCATAATACATATTAGGTCACATTAGGGATGAGGTCATAGTAGGGTTGAGGTCATACTAGGGATGGGGTCTCACTACAGATGATGTCACAATAGATATCAAGACACTGTAGGGAGGCTATCACAATAGGGATGAGTTCATTTTAGGAATCAGGTCACAGGATGATGTCACAGTAGGAAAGAAGTAACATTAGATATGTGGTCAGAGTAGGGATGAGGTCAGTTTAGGGATGAGGTCACACTAAGCATGATGTCACAGTAAGGATGATATCAAGTAAGAATTTGGTCATCTTAGATATGAGGTCACAGTAGGGATAATGTCACAGTAAGAATGAGGTCATAATAGATAGGATTGAGGTCACTGTAGAAATGATGTCACAGTAAGGATGCTGTCAAAGTAAAAATGATGTCTCAGTAGGAATGAGGTCAGAGTATGGATGAGGAAAAAGTAACCATAATGTCACAAATGGTATGTGGTCACAATTGTTATTAGGTTACAGTACGTTTGAGCTATGTTAGAATTGAGGGCCCACAATTGATGGGTTCTTGCTCCAGATGAATTTACCATAGAGATAAGGTCACATTAGGGAAAATGTCACAGTAGAGATGAGGTCATTGTTGGAATTAGGTCACAGTAATTATGATGTCACAGTAGGAATGAATTCATTTTATGTATGAGGTCACATTAGGTCTGAGATCAGTGTAGCAATAAGGCCACAGTCAGCATGATGTCAGAATAAGGATGATATCACAGTAGGAATGAATTTACAGTAAGTTTGATGTCAAAATAAAAATATTGTCACAGTAGGAATGAGGTCACAATACATATGAGTTCACAATAGGATGAGGTAATTGCAGGAATAAAGTCACAATAAGAATGATGTCTAAGCTGGGCATGGTGGCACACACCTCTAATCCTAGCACGTGGGAGGCAGAGGCAGGAGGATCTTTCTGAGTTCAATGCCAGCCTTGTCTACAGAGCGAGTTCCAGGATAGCTGGGGCTACAGGGAGACCCTGTCTTGAAAAGACCAAAAAAGAAAAAAAGAAAAGAATGATGTCACTGTAGGTATAAGGGCTTATTTTGATGTGAGGTCAGTGTAGGGATGAGGTCAGAATAGGGATGATGTCACTGTAGCTATGTCACAATTAGCATGATGTCACAATAATTACTATGTCACAGTAAGATTTTGTTCATATTAGGTATGAGATCACAATACAGATGATGTCATTGTAGGAACAAGATCACACTAACTATGATGTCACTGTAAGAAGGAGGTCTTACTAGATATTATGTCACAGTAGACATGAGGTCATTGTAAGAATGAGGTCACAGTAAAGATGATGTCACAGTAGGAATGAATTCATAATAGATATGCGGAAATGAGGTCAGAGTGTGGATAATGACAAAGTAAGTGTAATATCACAGTAGGAATGCGGTCACAATTGATATGAAATCACAGTAAAGATGAGGTCATAGTAGGTTTTAGGTCACACTAGGTATGAGTTCTCAGTACAGATGAAGTAAAAATAGATAGGAGGAGATAGTAAGGATGGGGTCACTGTAGGTATGAAGACTTTGTTGGCATGAGGTCACAGTAAGGATGATATCATCTTAAGGATGATGTCACAGTAGGAATGAGGTCATATTGGATATTACATCAGAGTAGGGCTGAGGTCATGGTAGGAATGAGGTCACAGTAGAAATGGGGTCACAGTAGCTATGAAGTCATTGTAGGAATGAGGTCACAGTAAGGATTATGTTACTGTAGAAATGAGGTCATAATAGAATGGGTCCTCAATAGGATTGAGGTAACTGTAGGAATGAGGTCAGAGTAAGACTAATGTGAAAGTAAAAATGATAGTAAGGATAATATCACATTAAAATGAAGTCACAAGTGATATGAGGACACAGTAAGGATGAGGTCATATTAAGGTTGAGAGTCCATTAGCAATGAACCCTCCCTATAGAAGAAGTCACCACAGAGATGAGGTCACATTAGGGAAGATGTCATAGTAGGGATGAGGTCACAGTGAGAATGATGTCACAGATGGAAAGAACTCATTTTAGATTTGTGGTCACAGTGAGGATGAGGTCACTGTAGAAATGAGGCCATAGTCAGCATGATGTCAGAGTAAGTATGGTGTCACAGAAGGAATGAGGTCATACTAAATATGAAGAGTAGAGATGAGGTGATAGTAAGTTTGAGGTCACACTAGGGATGAGTTCACATTGCAGATAAAATCACAATATATAGAAGGACACAGTAGGCATGAGGTCTGAGGAGATATGAAAACTTTGAATGCATGTATATGTTCTCAGTAGGGATTATATCATTGTAAGGATGATGTCACAGTACAAAGGAGATCATGTTCAATATTTGCATCAGAGTAAAGATGAGTTCACCATTGAGATTATTTCACAGTAGGAATGATGTCACAGTTTGAAGTCAAAATAAAAATGATGTCACAGAATGAGTGATGTCACAGTAGATGTGAATTCACAGTAGGGATGAAGTTATTGTACCAATAAGGTCAAAATAAGGATGATGTCACTGTAGTTATTAGGTCATATTAGATATGAGGTCATACATGATAGATCAGAGTAGGGATGATGTCACTCTAGGAACAAGGTCACATTAAAGATGATGTCACAATAAGGAAGATGTAAAACTAGGAATGAGGTCACAATTGATATGAGGTCACAGTAGGATTGAGGTCACTGTAGAGATGAGATAAGAAAAAGTATGATATCAGAATAAATATTATGTCACAGTAGGAATGAGGTTAATGTAATGATGATGACAAAGTAAGGATAATGTCACATTAAGAATGATGTCAAAATCATTAGGCAAGATGTCAGAGTAGAAATGAGATCATTGTAGGAATGAGGTAACAGTGAGAATGATGTCACAGTAGGAATGAAATAATTTTAGATTTGCAGTGACAGTAAGGATGAGGTCTGTGTAGCAATGAGGTCACAGTCAACATGATGTCAGAATAAGTATGATGTCACAGTAGGAACGAGGTCTTACTAGATATGAAGTCACAGTAGACATGAGGTCATAGTAAGTTTGAAGTCACACTAAAGATGAGCTCTCACTACAGATGAAATCACAATAGACAGGAGTACACAGTAGGCATGAGGTCAGAGTATATATGAAGTCTTTGTAGCCATGTGGTCACAGTAGGGATGATATCATAAGAATGATGTCACAGTATGAATGAGGTAATAATCAATATTACATCAGAGTAGAGATAAGTTCATGGTAGGAATGAGGTCCCCGTAAAGATGATTTCACAGTAGGAATGAGGTCCCTGTAAAGATGATTTTACAGTAGGAATGAGGTCACAGTAAAGATGATTTCACAGTAAGAATGAGGTCACAGTAAAGATGATTTCACAGTAGGAATGAGGTCACAGTAAGGTTGATCTCAAAATTAAAATGATGTACCAAAATAATGAGGTCACATTAGATGTGAGTTTGCAATAGGAATGTGGTCATTGTAGGAATGAGGTCACACTAGGGATGAGTTCTCACCACAGATGAAGTCACAATAGAGAGGAGCTCATATTAGGGATTTGGTCACAGTAACTATGTAGTCATTGTAGGAATGAGGTCACAGTAAGGATTATGTCATAGAGGGAATGAGGTTAAAATAGATATGAGGTCACAGTAGGATTGAGGTCAATGTAGGAATGAGTTCAGAGTAAGTATGATGTCAAAGTTAATATGATGTTACAGTAGGAATGAGGTCTATGTTTTGATGATGACAAAGTAATTATAATATCACATTAGAAATGAGGTCACAATTGATATAAGCTTACAGTAATGATGAGGTCATATTAACGTTGAGGGCCCACTATTGATGAGTTCTCAGTCTGAATGAAGGCACCATAGAGATTAGATCACATTAAGGAAAATGTCACAGGAGGGACAAGGTCATTGTAGGAATGAGGTCGCAGTGAGAATGATGTCGCAGTAGGAATGAAGTCATTTTAGATTTGCCATCACAATAAGCATGAGGTCAGTGTAGCAATGAGGTCAGAGTCAGCATGACATCAGAGTAAGTATGATGTCAGAGTATTTATGATTTCACAGTAGGAACTAGGTCATACTAGCTATGAAGTCACAGTAAAGATATGGTGAAATAAAAATGATGTCATCGGATTGATGAGGTCACAATAGATGTGAGTTCACAGTAGGGATGAGGTCATTGTAGGAATGTGGTCACAAATTGGATTATGTCATTGTAGGTATGAGGTCATATTAGGTATGAGGTCAGCGTGAGAATGAAGCCACTTTAGGAAAAACATCAAAATAAGCATGATGTCATAATAATTATGATGTCACAGCAGGAATGAGATCATATTAGATATGAGGACAGAGTAGGGATAATGTCACTGTAGGAACAAGGTCAAAGTAAAGATGATATCAAAACAAGGAAGATGTCACAGTAGGAATGAGGTCACAGTACTTATGAGGTCACAATACAGATAAATACATATTAGGGTTAATGTCACACTAGGGATGAGTTCTCACCACAGATGAAGTCACAATAGAGATGAGGTCAAATTAGGGATGAGGGCACAGTAGCTATGAAGTCATCATAGGTGTGAGGTCACAATAAGGATGATGTCACAGTACAAATTATGTCATTTTAGATATGAGGTCACAGAAAGGATGAAGTCAGTGTAGCAATGAGAACAAAGCATGATGTCAGAGTAAGGATGATGTCACAGTAGCAATGAGGTCATACTAGATATGATGTCACAGTAGATAATAACATTGAGGTAACAATAGAAATGTGTTCTGAATATGGGTCAAGTCACAGTAGATATGAGGACACAGTCAGTATCAGGACACAGTTGGTATTAAATCTTTGAGGCATGAGGTCACAATAAAGATGATATCACCATAAGGACCATGTCATAGTTGGAATGAAGTCATATTTGATATTACAACTGAGTAGGCATGAGGACATGGTAGGGAAGAGGTCACAGTAAAGATGATGTAAAAACAAAAATGAGGTCACACTAGGAATGAGGTCACAATAGACATGAGTTCACAGTAGGGATGAGGTCATTGTAGGAATGAGGTCAAAATACAGATGTTGTCACTATAGGTAAGAGGGCATATAAGAGATGAGTTCACTGTATGAGGAATGAGGACATTTTAGATTTGATGTCACAGTATGGATGTCCATACAGTAAGCAGACATCATGGTAGGAAAGAGTCACATTAGCTATGAGGTCACATAGGGATGAGGTCACTGTAGAAATGAGGTTAGAGTATGGATGATGTCAAAGTAAAGATGATGTAACAGTAGGAATGAGGTCAGAGTATGGATTATGTCTAAGTAAGGATAATGTCACAGTAGGAATGAGGTCAAAATTGATATGAGGTCACAGAAGGGATGGTGTCACGGTAAGAACAATGCCAAGTAAAGATGATGTGACAATTAGGATGATGTTACAATAGGAATGAGGTAACAATAGATAGGAGGTCACAATAGGGATGATGACATAGGGTTGATGTCACACCACAGATGAGTTCTTATTACAGATGAAGTCAAAATAGAGATGAGGGCACATTAGGGATGAGGATACAGTGGCTATGAATTCACAGTAGGAATGAGGTCAGTGTAAAGATGATGTCACACTAGGAATGAAGTAATTTTAGTAGGGATGAGTTCTGTATAACAATGAGGTCACAGTCAGGTTGATGTCTGATTAAGGATAATGTCACAATATGTATGAGTTTATATTATATAGGAGGTCACAATAAGCATGATGTCACTGTAGGAATCAGGTCACAGTAAGGATGATGACACAGTAATAAAGAGGGCATATTAGACATGTGATGAGATCACAGTATGGATGAGGTCATTGTAGGAATAAGATCACAGTAAGTATGTGTCACAGTAGTAATGAGGTCATAATATAGTTGAGGTCACAGTAGGAATGAGGTCACTGTAGGAATGAGGTAAGAAAAAATAATGATGTGCTGGGTGTGGTGGTGCACACCTTTAATCCTGGCACTTGGGAGGCAGAGGCAGGCGGATCTTTGTGAGTTCAAGGCCAGCCTGGTCTACAGAGTGAGTTGCAGGACGGCTGGGACTACAGGGAGACCCTGCCTCAAAAAGACAAAAAAAAGAAAAGAAAAAGAATGGTGTCAAAGTAAAAATGATGTCACAGTAGGACTGAGGTCAGAGTCTAGATGATGACAAATAATGATAATATCACAGTAGAAATGAGGTCATATTCAACATTCCATCACAGCAGGGATGAGGTAATAGTAGCAATAAAATAAAGATGATATCAAAGGAGCAATGCTGTCATTTTAGATATGAGGTCACAGTAGGGATGATGTCACTGTAGGAATGAAGTAAGAAAAAGAATGATGTCAAGGTAAAAATGATGTCACAGTAGGACTGAGGTCAGAGTCTCGATGATGACAAAAAAGGATAATGTCACAGTAGAAATGAGCTCACATTTGACATTCCATCAGAGCAGGGATAAGGTAATAGTAGCAATGAGGTCACAGTAAGGATGATGTCAAAGTAACAATTCTGTCATTTTAGATATGAGGTCACAGGAAGAATGAGGTCATTATAGCAATGAAGTCACAGTCAGCCTGATGTCAGAGTAAAAATGATGTCACAATAGGAATGAGGTTGTATTAGATATGAAGTCACAGTAGAGATGAGGTCATAATATGTTTGTGGTCCCACTAGGGATGTGTTCTGACTAAAGAAGAAGTTACCTTAGATATGAGGAGGACACAGTATGGATGAGGTCACAGTATGTAATAAGTCTTTGTAGGCATGAGGTCACAATAAGTATGATATCAACTGAAGAATGATGATGCAGTAGGAATGAGGTCATATTCAATATTACATCAGAGTAGGGATGAGGTCACGATGGGAATGAGGTCACTATAATGATGTCACTGTATGAAATAGAGCATATAAGATATGAACTCCCAGTAGTTATGAGGTCATAGTAGGGATGAGATCACTGTTGAAATAAGTTCACAATAAACATGATGTCAGAATAATTATGATATCATAGTAGGAATGAGGTCATATTAGATATGAGTTTACAGTATAAATGATGTCATTGTAGGAACAAAATCACAGTAAAGATGATGTCACAATAAGAAAGATGTCACAGAAGGAATGATGTCATCATAGATATGAGGTCACAGTAGCATTGAGGTCACTGTAGGAAAGAGGTCACATTTAGGATGATGTCAAATTAAAACTGATGTTACAATAGGAATGATGTAAGAGTATGAATGATGACAAATAAGGATAATGTCACAGTATGAATGAAATCACAGTTGATATGAGATCACAGTGAGGATGAGGTCATATTAGGTTTGAGAGCCCATTATTGATAAGTTCTTGCTCCAGATGAAGTCACCATAGACATGTGGTCACATTAGGGAAGATGTCACAGTAGGGATGATGTCATTGTAGGAATGAGGTCATAGTAAGAATGATGTCATGTAGGAATGAGGTCATTTTAAATATGGCATATAGAAGGGATTAGTTCAGCATAGCAATGAAGTCACAGTCATCATGGTATCAGAATAAGGATGATGTCACATTAGAAATGAGGACAAACTTGATATGAAATCATAGTAGAGTTGAGGTCATAGTAAGGTTGAGATCAAACTAAGGATGTGTTCTGACTATAGAAGAAGTCACAATATAAATGAAGACACTGTGGGGATTAGGTCACAATATATTTGAGCTCACAGTAGGAATGCGGTCATTGTAGGAATGAGGTCACAATAAGGATGAGGACACTGGAGGCATGAGGTCATATTAGGGATGAGGTCACTATAGGAATGAGGTCACAGTAAAGATGATGTCACAGTAGGAATGTGGTCATATTAGATATGAGGTCCCAGTAGTTATGAGGTCATAATAGGGATGATGCTCCACTATGAATGAGTTCTCTCTATTTTATGAATGAGGTCACAATAGATGTGAAGGCACAGTAGGGAAGATGTCACATTAGGGATGAGGTCACAGGATATTGTCACAGTAGGAAAGAGGTCACATTTGATATGTGGTCAGAGTAGGGATGAGGTCACGTTATGGATGAGGTCAGTGTAGGAATATGGTCACAATAAGCATGATGTCACAATAAGGATGACGTCACAGAAGGAATGACATCATATTAGATATGAGGTCAAGGGTTCCAGAGAGCTCTGGCCTGGATTCAGTGTGATGCCTGTAAGGCAAGGCGGAACTGCTTTGACACTTGAAGGCCCACCACCTACCCCTTGGACCCTCCCAGCTTGGGTTCCAGAGAACACAGGCCTGGACTCAGTATGGTGTTTGTAAGGCAAAGTGGAAATGCTTTGACACTTGAGGACCAGCCCCATACCCCACAGAACCTCCCAGCTTGGGTTACAATGAGCTCCAGCCCGGACTCAGTGTGGTGCCTGTAAGGCAAGGCAGAACTGCTTTGACCCTTGGGAGCTCACCACCTGCCCCAGAACATCCCAGCCAGCTCAAATTCCAGAGAGCACCAAAGTATGGGAGCACCTAGACAGGGTCACAGGGGTGCAGCAGGTTAACAGGGTAATTTGGTACTGGCACACATGCCAAAGGAGCAAGAACTCCCCCTCCCCTCCCCCCACTCAATCTGATGGTATTGTGGTGTGGACCATCTAGCAGGTGTAGTGTTAGTGAATCTAGTTTGTGCAACCAATATTGAGGCACCAGAATTCAAAACACATACAAAAAAACAAACAAACACCAAATTCACATACCAAGAACACAACAACACCAACAAAAAAACAACAACATGGGAAAAAACGACATGGGAAAAGCTCATAATAGATCCACACCAAACTCTACCAGTCTGCCAGAAGATTCCCACAAAGAGATCTCCCTGGTAGGAAATCAATAAACAGACCTTAGAAGAAAAATTGTAGAATATTCAAAGAAATCAAAGACTATAAAGATCAAATCAGAGAAATAAGGGGAGAAAATGAAAAACTCAGAAAGGACTTAGAAGGAAAGAATGATAAACACTGAAAGAACTAGAGGGAGAGAATGACAAACTCCAAAAAGAAGTAGATGAATAGAAACACAAACTCCAAAAAGAATTAGAGAAAGAGAAACATAGACTTTGAAAAGAACTAGAAGAAGAGAAACCCAATGTTCAAAAAATTTGGGGGGATAAAGACAAACTCTGGAAGGAAGTGTAAACACTGAAAAGATCCCAGTCTGAAATGAAAAAAGAGGGATACCAACAAAGAAAGGAGCTACAATGAGAGAATGACAAGCTCCAAAAGGAAATGGAAATACTAAAGAAATCACAGGAAGAAATGAAAAAGGAAATGGAATATTCATCCATTCAACAGGAAAGGAATGGAGAAAGCCTCTGAAGCAGAATGGATGAAGCAGAAAGTAGAATATCAGACCAGCAGGGTAACAAGGAACATCTAAAATGCTCAAGTGAAGACTATGAATTTAAAAAAAAAAAAAAAACAAGGTTGGAATTACTAAGAAATGTGGGATACTATGAAAAGACTAAATATGGGATGGAGAGATGGCCTAGCAGTTAAGAGCACTGACTGCTCTTACAGAGGACCTGGATTCAATCCCCAGCACCCATGTGGTGGCTGAGAACTGTCTGTAACTCCAATTCCAGGAGAACTCCAGTTCCAGGGGAATCCCAGACCCTCTTCTGACCTCTGCAGCATTGCACGACACTGGTGCACAAACCTACATTCAGACAGTACATTCATACACATAAAATAAATAAATAAATACATAAATAAATAAATAAATATTTAAAAAAAGAAAAGACTAAATATGTACATCATAAGGATAGAGGAAGGAGAAGAATACCCAGACAACAGTATTCACCAGATCTTCACTAGGATAATAAAAGAAAATTTTCCCAAACTGAAAAAGACAAACCTATACAAATACAAGAAGCAGATAGAACACCAAATAGACAAGACCAGAATACAAACTCCCCACAACATATCATAGTTAAAAGATTAGATGCTCAAAACAAAGACAAAATACTGAAAGCCACAAGAGAAAACAACAAATTACATACAGGTGGAAACCCATCAGAAAATACAACTGACTTCTCATTGCAAACTATGAAAGTCAGAAGAACGTGGACCAAAATATTCCCAGTGCTAATTGACTTTTAGATGCCAACCCAGATTACTATACCCATTTAAAAGGTCAATTATAGTTGAAGGATAAAGAAAAATGTTTCATGACACAAACAAGATGAAAGAATACATGTCTAAAAAAACCCAACAATTCAGAAAATACTTGAAGCAATCCAAAGAACAGAGGAAAGGAGCAACTATCCCCAACCAACTAAAAAGAGAAACTAATAAAAGTATAACCATGTAAATACAAACCTAGTCCAAGAACGCAAACCAAGAAGAAGTTGAAAGGAAGCAACTCACATCTCTCAATAATGACCTTAAATAGTAATGTGTTAAACTCCCCAGTCAAAAGACATAGACTGGGAGATCGGATTAGGAAACAGAGTCCATCTATATGCTGCCTACGAGAAACCCGTCTTATCCTCAAAGATAGACACTAACTCAAAGTGAAAGAACGGAAAAAATATTCCAAGCAAATGGTACCAAAAAGCAGCAGGAGTTGCTATTTTAATATCAGACAAAATAGACTTCAGAATAAAGTCAATCAGAAGAGACAAAGAGGGCCACTACATCCTTATCAAAGGATCAATTAATCAGGAAGACATCACAATCCTACATATTTATGCACCAAATTCAGTTGCACCAAAATATATAAACACAATTCTGAGGGTTCTCGTGACCCAGATTAATCACAACAGACCCACTGAGACCCTTGGATAGATCAACTGGACACAAAAATAATCAGAGAAAAATTGGAACTGAGAAATACAATACAACAAATGTACCTCACAGATATCTACCGAATATTTCACCCAAACACCAGAGAATATACTTTCTACTCAGCACCCCATGGACCATTCTCCAAAATCGACCACATACTGGGACACAAAACAAAACTCAACAAATATAAAAGGATTGAAATAATCTCTTACATTCTATCAAACTACAATGCAACAAAGCACAATATCAACACTAGAATAAACCTGACTAGGTACATGAACACATGGAGACTTAACAACACAATCCTGCATAATGAAAGGGTCAGGGAAGAAATAATGAATGGAATAAAAGTATTCATGGAACTAAACATAAAATACAATACAACACAACAAAACTTGTGAGATACTTTAAAAGCAGTCCTACGAGGGAAATTTATAAACCGAAGTACCCATATTAAAAAAACAGAAAGGAAACAATGAAATGACCTAACATTACAGCTAAGAAAATGAGAGGCAACAACAAATGGACCCTAAACCCAACAGGAAGAAATAACAAAAATCAGAGCACAATTAAATGAATTAGAAACAAAGAAAACAATACAAAAACATCAACGAATCCAAAGCTGTTTCTTCGAAATGATAAACGAGATAGACCTCTAGCCCAGTTAACCAAAAGAAAGAAAGAACAACTCCAAATTAATAGTATTCATGATGAAAAGGGAAACATCACAAAAGATAAATAAAAGATCCAGACAATCATATGAGAATACTTCAAAAATTTATACTTTACTAATTTTGAAAACCTAAGAGAAATGGATGGATATCTAAAATCCTGGGAACCAATAAAGCTTAACTAAGAAGAGGTTGCAGTTTAAACAGACCCATAACATTTGAAATAATAAAATAACAAAGAAATAATAAAAATAAAACCTCCCAACTAAAAAAAGACCAGGTCCAGATTGTCTCTCAGCAGAATTCTATAAATCATTTAAAGAGGCCTTACAACCTTCACTACTCAAACTGTTCAGAAGGATAACAAACAGAGAGAAATATCTCAAACTCCTTCTATGAAGTCAGCATCACTCTAATACCAAAATCAGGCAAGGATGCAACCAAAACAGAGAACTATAGACCCATCTCAATAATGAACACAGATGCAAAAATTCTCAACAAGATACTGGCAAATTGCATACACACCCACATCAAAAAGATCATCCATCATGATCAAGTTACATTCATACCAAAGATGCAGGGATGGTTCAACATATATAAAACAATAAATATCCTAAATCACATAAATGGATTGAAAGATAAAAATCGCACAATCATCTCAATTGTGTTGGCTAAATACATTGTCTGTTGGTCCCTTAATCACGCATGGTTGCAATACACACGATGTTCTTCCCTCCTAGAACCTGGCTGGCAGCTTCACAAGGCTACACGCCTCCTGCCAGAAGGAGACAGTTCCTAGGCTGTGCTTTGGGCAAGGAGGGGGGGAGGATACCGAAAGAAGTCATCTGACGAGAAATAAAAGAAACAGACACAAAAGGACAGTCCGGGAGATAGACTCAGTTTTATTCATGCCAGCAATGTGTTTATATACTAAAGGCTACTGTGCTCTGGGCAAGGAAGTGGGGGGGGGGGGCGGGGGGGCAGGAGTAAAGGAAGGGTGAGCCACCTTGGCTCCTGCTGGGGGCTGCAGAGCTCCTGTTTGTGCAAGCAGTGAACTAGAGGTGCAACATTTTGCTCAATACCTTAGGGGAAGGGGCCATCTGGGTGTGGAACTTTGCAGAGATAGGCGAGTCAGGAAACACTGCAATATCCCAACTTCATGAAGCTACAAGTAACTCACAGAGACAACTTGAATGGAGATATCAGATAACTCTCACATGTTCCTCTGGGACAGGTCTTACAGGTCCACCTCGAGCCAGGCAAAGATTCATTACTACACAATTGCTGCAGAAAAAAAGCCTTTGACAAGATCCAGCATCCCTTCATGTTGAAAGTTCTAGAAGGAATTGGATTGAAGGGAACATTCCTAAATCTAATCAAAGTCATATACGGGCTGGAGAGATGGCCTAGCAGTTAAGAGCGCTGACTGCTCTTACAGAGGACCAGGGTTCGATCCCCAGCACCCACATGGCGGCCAAGAACCGTCTGAAACTCCAATTCCAGGAGAACTCCAGTTCCAGGGGAATCCGAGACCCTCTTCTGACCTCCGCAGCATTGCACGACACGGGTGCACAAACTTGCATGCAGACAGTACATTCATACACATACAGAAATAAATAAAATTTTAAAAAGCCATATACAACAAACCTACAGCCAACATAATCATAAATGGAGAAAAATTAGAATCATTCCCCCCTTAAGAGCTGCCTCCTATCGCCACTCTTCTTCAAAATCATCCCTGAAATACTTGCTAGGGCAATAAAAGAGAAGGAAATTAAAGGAGTATTAATCAGAAAAGAGGAAACTAAACTATCCCTTTTTGCAGATGATATGATAGTTTACCTGAGGGATGCTAAAAACTCCACCAGATAGCTCCAAGAAACAATGAAGGGTTTCAGTAAAGTGGCAGGATACAAAATTAACCTAGAAAAACAGTAGCCTTCTTTAGACCAATAATAAACAAGTAGAAAAGGAATATAAGAAGACCTTTCCACTCAAAATAACCTCAAAAAATACCTGGGAGCAAACCTAAACAAAGACACCAAAGATATCTACACCCAAAATTTAAACCCTTGAAGAAGGAGATTGAAAATGGCATCAAAAATGGAAAGACCTCACATGCTCATGGATTGAAAAAATTAATATGATAAAAATGTTATTTTACCCAAACTGATATACAGATTCAACACAATGCAAGTCAAAATCCCCGTGAATTTCTTCACATACTTAGAAAAAATATCCTTAAATTCATATGGAAAAACAAAAGACCCAGAACTAATAAAGCAACCCTTAGTAAATGCAATACAGGGGTGATCAATTTACCAGACTTCAAGCTATACTACAGGGTTATAGTCATAAAGACAGCCTTGTACTTGCACAAGAACAGACCCATTGACCAATGGAACAAAATTGAAAATCCAAACTTGAGCTCATACAATTTCATCCACCTCATATTTGACAAAGGGGCAAAAAAAGCTGAATGGAGGAAGAATATAATCTTCAGCAAATGGTGCTGGCAAAACAGGATCAACATTTGTAGAATAACAAATCTGTACACCTACCTCTCACCTTGTACAAAAATCAAGTCCAAGTGGACCAAAGATCTCAATGTGAAACCAGAAAGCTTGCAGGTGATAGAAGAAAAAGTTGGCAACATGGGGCTGGACAGATGGCCTAGCGGTTAAGAGCGCCAACTGCTCTTGCAGAGGACCAGGGTTTGATCCCCAGTACACACATGATGGCTGAGAATGGCCTGTAACTCCAATTCCAGGAGAACTCCAGTTCCAGGGGAATCCGACACCCTCTTCTGACCTCCATGGCATTGCACAACACAGGTGCACAAACCTACATGCAGACAGTACATTCAAATAAATAAATAAATAATTTTTTTAAAAAGTTGGCAGCAAACTATGAGACATAGATGTAGGAAAAGACTTTCTAAATCAGAAGCAGCTGCACAGGAAATAACAACAATTGACAAATGGGACCTCATTAAACTCAAAAGCTTCTCTACAGCTAAAGAAACAATCAAGTGAAGAGAAAACCCACAGAGTGGGAGGAAATCCTCACCAGTGATACAACAGACAAAGCCTTAACATCCAGAAGATACAAACTACTCAAAAAAACAAAGAAGTAAGAAACCAATGACTCACTCAAAAGATGTAGTAAAGAGTTAAACACAGACTTCACCAATGAGGTAGTAAAGATGGCTGAGAAACATCTTTAAAAGTGTTAAACATCATTAATATTTAAGGAAATGCAAATTAAAACCACTCTAAAATATCATCTCACTCCGATAAGATCAAAAAACAAAAGACACCAAATGTTGGAGACGTTGTGGGGAAAGGGGAACACTCATCCACTGCTGGTAAGAATGTAAAATTGTACAACCATTGTGGAAAGGAATGTGGAGAACCTGTAAGATACTCAAAATGAGCCTAATGCCTGACCCAGCCATACCACTTCTGGGTATATACCCACAAGACTCATCCTACTGCAAAAATACATGCTCATCTATGTTTATGCATCTCTTTTCACAATAGTGAATAGTTGGAACCAACCAAAATGCCCCTCAACTGAGGACTAGATAAAAAAATGTGGTACATCTACACAATGGAGCTCTATGCAGTGGTAAAGGAAGATGACATCATGAGATTTGCAGGAAAATGGATGGTACTTGAAGCCATTATGCTAAGTGAAGTAAAACAGCCCCCCAAAACAAACAGAGAATGTTTTCCCTCATTTGTGGAAGCTAGTACCAAATCCCCCAATTGAAAGAAAAGCTGAGCAATGTTGTTATATTTCTTTCTATCTGAAAACAACTGTGATTTTATAATGTGAATATCTTTATGAACCTTAGAATAAACCTTCTGCCAGGCATGATAAATAATGTACATGAGTGGAAGGTATACATTCATATTTTTGAGTAATATAAATTTAAAAGAAAAATCTGAACCCCTGAATGTAATAAAAAAGAAAGGATGTGTGGATGAAACTGTTCAATGAATACCAAGTTGGTTACATACAGTATGAAGACTTTGGAACTTTGGGCTAGAGAAGCTGTTAACTACTGTAAGCAGAGCTTAATGGGCCATGCTAGTAGAAGCCTAGAAGAAAGCAATGCTGAAAAAGGTATTTCTAGAGGAAAATAAAGACTTAAGCAGCAACTGGGATATTTTGTCAAACAGTCTGGCTAGGGTTTGCCCACAGCCTAAATGCTTGCATGAGGCTAAGTTGAAAAGCAATGGACTAATGTCTTTGGCAGAGGATATTTCAAGACAGCCTAACATGGTGTGAGTATTAATGGTGAATATTGTGCAGATCTACAGTTCAGATCTAATGGTGGTGTGGCTGTTAATGGAGAATATTGTGCAGATCTACAATGCAGATCTAATGGTGGTGTGGCTGTTAATGGTGAATATTGCACAGATCTACAGTGAAAAGGAACAGATGGGGCAGAATGAAATGCAGAATGTACAGATTGGATCTGCAAAGTGCACTAGGAAGATCAATGGTGGAGCCAAGGCATATTCTGAAGGAGAGGCTCCTTTTGATAAGGAGATTAAAGTGATTAAGGAAAGGCCTAGATATTTACAAGTAAACAATGGAAAAAACTGAGATTAAAGTGATTAAGGAGGGGCCTGGAGATTTACAAGTAAACAACAGAAATAGTACCTTCAGGGCAGGACCACACACAGCTAAGCCTCCAGCTTTTGAATGGAAAATACTGAAAGGGCAGAGACAAGTTGCAAATGTGGTTGAAGTAGGAAAGAGTTCATCCCGAACTTGCAGCTAGACTCAGCAGTTTCATTCACATGGTGCTAGCTTTAGAGGCATGAAGGATGCAAGAGTGAAGGGGTCATCAGTTCTTCCTCTGCAGTTTCAGAGAGTCACCAAGGCCAGGCAGAGTGCAGCAGGGGCGTCCCTGCATAAAGAAGGCCTTGATAGGCCGTTGCATGAAGCTGTGAAGCCTGGTTGGCAGTGGAGACTCCAAGAAGACATTTGAGATGCCAGAGCTGTGAGATATTTGCCAAGGAGAGCTGCATACAGGGAGTAGTACCAGCCTAAGGAAGAGATGTATGTTACATACAAAGCTGAAAGAGTTAAACCATCTAAGCCCTTTGGAAGTAAATTCCCAGAAGTCATACATGGAGCTACTGGACTGCTGGTTTTCAGTCTTGTTTTGGTTCAGTATTTCCTCACTATGCCTCTATTCCTCCCTTTGGGAATGGGAAAGTGTATTCAGTTCAGACACACTGTATGTTAGAAGTATGTAATTTGTCTTTTGAGTTTACAAGAACTTACAGTTAAGAGATTGGTCTGGGTCACAGAAGAGACTTCGGAATGTAGACTTTTGAATAGAACTGAGAATAAAGACTATGGGGACTTTTAAGGTTGGAATAAATGCATTTTGGATTTTATATGGTCATAAGCCTATAGAGGGCAGGGAGTGGAATGTGGTGGTTTGAATGAGAATGAACCCCATAGGCTTCAATTATTCAGACATTTTGTCCCCGGGTGGTGGCACTGTTTTGGGAGCTTTTAGAAGATGTGGCCATACCCCAGGAAGTATGTCCCTGGGGTATGGGCTTAGTGAGTTGAACAAGACTTCAAGTCCCCAGTGTCACTCTCTCAGCTTCCCGTGCTCATTGGAAGATGTGAACCTCTACTTTCTGCTCCAGCCCTGGCCTCCATGACACCTCGGCCACAATGGACTCTTAATTCCCTGGAACTGTCAATCATAAGCTCAAATAAACTCTTCCTTTTATAAGTTCCCTTAGTAATGGTGGTTTTATCACAGCAACAGAAAGGTGACTAAAACATAGACCCATCTTATAAATGAACACAGATGCAAAAATTCTCAACAAAATACTTGCAAACTACATACAGACCAACATGAAAAAGATCATCCATCATGACCAAGTTGGATTCAGACCTGAGAGGCAGGGATGGTTCAACATACAAAAATCAATAAGTATCATAAAACACATAAATGTACTGAACAACAAAAACCCAAGATTATCTCAATTGATGCAGAAAAAGCCTTTTATAAAATCCAGCATCCCTTCATGCTTTAAGTCCTAGAAGGAATTGGATTGGAGGGATCATTCCTCAATGGAATCAAAGCCATATACAGGAAACCCACAGCCAACATTATCCTAAATGGAGAAAAGTTAGAAGGATTCCCCTTAAATGTAGGAACTCAGCAAGGTTGCCGCCTATTTCACCTCCTATTCAATATAGTGCTTGAAACACTTGCTAGGGCAATAAGGCAAGAAAAGGAAGTTAAAGGAGTACTAATTGGAAAAGAGGAAATCAAGCAATTTTGGGTGATGATATGATCGTTTAACTAAGGGATGCTAAAAACTCCACCAGAAAACTCAAGGAGATGATTGAGAGTTTCATTAAAGTAGCAGGATACAAAATAAACCTAGAAAAATCAGTAGCATTTCTTTAAAAGAACAACAAACACCTGAAGAAGAAATACCAGGATAATGTCCCACTCGCCATAGCCTCAAAAACAATAAATTACCTAGGAACAAACCTAACCACAAACACCAAAGATCTCTACAAAGAAATTTTAAACCCCTGAAGAAGGAAATTGAAGAAGACATCAGAAGATGGAAAGACCTCCCATGCTCATGGATTAGAAAAATTAATATAGTAAAAAAGTCCATTCCACACAAATTAATATACAGATTTAATGCAATCCCAATTAAAATCCCCATGAGTTTCTTCAAAGGCTTGAAAAAAATCCTTAATTCCAAATGGAAAAACAGAAGACATTGAATAGCCAAAGCAACCCTGAGGAAAAAGAGCAATATAGGGGAGAATCTCTATATCAGACTTCAAAATATACTATAGGGCTATAGTCAAAAAAACAGCTTGATACTTGCACAAAAACAAACCTGTAGACCAATGAAACAAAACTGAAGATCCAAACATTAGGACATACAAATTCAGCAGCCTCATATTTGACAAGGGGGCTAAGAAGACACAATGGAGGAAAGAAAGAATCTTCAGCAAATGGTATTGACAAAACTGGATCACTGCTTGTAAAAGAATAAAGTTAAACACCTACCTTTTGCCCTGTACAAAGTCAACTCCTGTGCTGGATAGCTTTAGTGTCAACTTCACACATGGGATGAGGGAGCCTCAATTGGGGAAGTGGTTCCTTTGGATTGGCATGTGGTCACATCTGTGGAGTATTGTCTTGATTGTGAAGCAGTGTGGGGAAGGCCCAGCCCACAATGAGTAGTGCCACCCTGGGCAGGTTGTTGTGTACTGTATAAGAAGGCAGGCTGGGGGGCTGGAGAGATGGCCTAGCGGTTAAGAGCGCCGACCGCTCTTGCAGAGGACCCGGGTTTGATCCCCAGCACCCACATGGCGGCCAAGAACCATCTGAGACTCCAATTCCAGGAGAACTCCAGTTCCAGGGGAATCCGACACCCTCTTCTGACCTCCGCGGCATTGCATGACACGGGTGCACAAACTTGCATGCAGACAGTACATTCATACACATACAGAAATAAATAAAATTAATAAGAAAAAGAAGGCAGGCTGGGCATGAGCCAGGGGATCAAGCCAGTAGACAGCATTCCTCCATGGCCTGTGCTTCAGCTCCTGCCTCCAGGTTCCTGCCCTGAGTTCCTGCCTTGGGCTCCCTAAGTGATGAGTGACCCAGGAGATGTAGGCTGAATAAACCCTTTCCTCCCCAAGTTGGTGTCGGTCAGAGTGTTTTGTCACAGCAGTGGAAGAGAAACTACAACAACTCCAAATGGATCAAAGACCTCAACATGAAACCCAAAACTCTGAAGGTTATAGAAGAAAAAGTTGGCAGCAGCCTACAAGACATAGGCATAGCAAAAGTCTTTCTAAATCAGACAGCAGCTGCACAGGAAATAAGGTCGAAAATTGACAAATGGGCCTCATTAAACTCAAAACCTTCTGTACAGGAAAAGAAACAATCAAGGAAGTGAAGAAAAATCCAAAGAGTAGGAGGAATCCTTCACTGCTGATACATCTGACAGAGTATTAACTTCCAGAATATATAAACTACTCAAAAAACAAAGATGGAAGAATACTAATGACTCACTCAAAAGACGGTACAAAGAGCTGAACAGAGACTTCATAAATGACGAATTAGAGATGGCTGAGAAACATCTTAAAAAGTGTTCAACGTCGCTAATAATTAAGGAAATGCAAATTAAACCCAATTTAAGATATCATGTCACTCCGATAAGACTGGCTAGGATCAAGAAAACAAAAGACACCAAATGCTGGAGAGGTTCGGGGGAAAGGGGAACACTCTTTCTCTGCTGGTGGGCATGTCAACTTGTACAACCACAATGGAAAGCAGTGTTCAGCATCCTTAAGGGCCTCAAAATGAGCTTGCCACCTGTCCCAGTCATACCACTCCTGGGTATATACCCCAAAGATTGATCCCAACGCAGAGATACATGCATAGCCATGTTTATTGCAGCTCTCTTCACAATAGTGAAAAGCTGGAACCAAACCAAGTGCCCGTCAACTGATGTGTGGATAGAGAAAATGTGGAACATCTACACAATGGAGTTATGTGCTGCAGCAAAGAAAGACGACATCCTGAACTTGGCAGGTAAATGGATGGAACTAGAAGATATCATGTTAAGTGAAGTAACACAGTCCTAGAGAAACAGTCAATGAATTGTATCCCTCATCTGTGGATGCTAGCACCAATTACCTAGTTGTAAGGCCAACTGAGCAATGTTAATGCTATTTTCCTCATGATCTGAAAGTAACTGTTCTCTTATATTGTGAATCTCTTACAGGTTTTGGTATGTGGGTGGAGGGTATGTATGCATATTTTAGAGTAATATAAGATCAAAAGAATGAAGAAAAATCTTTGTCATGACATTATGTGTAACCCCAGTATTTATTTTGTGGGAGTGCTTCTTAGTATTTCTTATACAAGGCTGTTTTTGCTTTTGTCCAAGCCTTTTCTAAAATATTACATAATAGTTAAAAGTACCAGGCTTTCTGGATGCTTAGCAACCATACTTAATTCCCATACCAATTTGGCCAGGGGTCTTAAGAGATAACTTTGTTCCTTGCCCTTAGAGGTCAAAAAAGTCCTAGGGGACTATGCACGGGGGCATCTCTTGAAATATCCTACAAATGTGAATCTCCAGTCTTTCTGTGCAGGGAAGTATTGGAGATCCACTAATGGGACTTCAGGCAGTGCCCAGTCTATAAAGAGGAAAATCTGCTCATCCTTCAAAAAGGGAAGCCTGGTCTAACAAGACCTTACTTTCTCGTCAAGTGGATGGAACTGGCAATTGAAAAGCCAAAAGGATCCAGGGGCTCCCTATGCCCCCAAAAATCTGAGCGACCTTTGAGGACCAGATCCTCATGTGACCTTGAGAAAACAAAAACCTTGGATAATCTAGGCTAACCACGTGGCCTTAAACATCCAAAAGGAAAGTATAACCTGCAATAAATAAATAGTAAGGCCTTAGAAAGTGTACTTCAGTTATAAAACTTGAGATCTTAGTAAAAAGACAAAAAGTTAAAAAAAAAAAAAAGCACAGTTGTTTTGCCTGTCTTACTGGCAAGTGCAGCTACACTGTGGATGCCACTGCTTGTGCCATCCTTTGAGGACATGAGACACAGCTTTTCAACCTTCCAATATGGGCCGAAGACTCATGTCTCTCTGAGAATTCTCCAAACTTTCAGTTCCAGATAGGGACTGCTGAGACATCCAACTAGTGGACTGAGCTAACACAGGGGTTTCAGCCTCTTCAGAGTAAAGACTGCCATTGTTGGACTACCCAGGCTGCATCATGGAGACCAGTACAGGAAGATAAAGACAGGACATGGTGCTTAATGGACCTCATTTTGTGATCATGAGAAGGCAAAATCCCTGTGTGGAGCACAAAGACAACTTATGGTGGTTTGGGCTTGCCAAGGAGGAGCCTTCAAACATGGCAACTTTCAGCCTAATTAAGAAAAAAATCATAACCTGAAGATGCTAAAAACCTATAATATATGTGGCATGCATATATACATATTTTGGAGTGATGCATATTGGAAGGAATAGCAAAAATAACAACAAACATAACAAAAAGACTGGGTCAAAGAACTGACTGATAAGAACTTCTGCTCAAAACAGTAAACTTCTGTGTCATTGTTCAATGTCTTTGTGTCATGCGTGATCGCATTCCACATGCAGTTCTTCCCTTCTTGGCTTAGCTCCAGGACTTGTCTCCTGCCTGCAGGCTGACAGTCTCTAGGCTTTGCCCTCACAAGAAGGGGGGAGGGAAAACCACAGGAGATCACCTGTGGACAAATGAGCAGATTCACACAAGCAGAGAGCTGGGAGAATAGTAACTCTGTTTATTTTCTGTCAGTGAGGTCTATATATTTAAGGCTACTGTGCTCTGGGCAAGGAAGTGGGGGGCAGGCAGAAGGGAGGGGTGAGTCACCTTGGTTCTTATGGGGGGGGTTGCTGCAGAGCTCCAGTTTGTGCAACAGGTAACTAGAGGTGTGACATTTTGCTCAGTGACTCAAGGGAAGGGGCCTGGAACTTTGCAGAGATAGGGTGAAGCAAGAATCATTGTAATATCCCGAATCTTCCTTCTACAGGTAACTCTGAATGCCCACAGAGATACCAGATAACCAGAAATCATCTGGGAGAGGTCTTACAAGTTCTCACTTCAAGCCACACACAAAGTTTCATTCCCACAGCCCATCCTTTGTTTTTTTAATTAAAATGGAGCAGTAATGTTGAAGTTCACTAGGGACGGCCTGGTATTGGACTACAATAGTCTTGGCTGTGACCTCAGTGAGTGTATTGATTCAGTTTTCAATAAACCAGAGGACACAGTGTGTGATAGTCAGGAGGACTCCTAGGGTGAAAATGGGTCCCAGTAAGGGATGTAACCAGGTAGTCAGCAGGTTGGAAAACCATGGACAGAAACTTGTGGAGAGTATCTATCACAGAGTTCTTTCCTGAGGTCTTTTAGAGTTTTAACATTTTGCTCGACAACACCAGACTCATTTAAATAAAAACAGCATTCCTCCCCCAGGAACATGCAGGCTCCCCCGTTTTCTATAGTTAAAAAGTTCAGGGCTCGACGGTTCTGCATCACCACCTTGGCCAGAGAAGTTATCTGTCTCTGGAGCAATTCAAGGCTATTATTGTGGATGCCATTGTCTCATCAAGCTTAGTTTGGAAGTCTGCTTCCATGCTGAAAACCCTCGCTAGGGCTCTGCCTGCAGTTCCCATCACTGCCATAGAGAAAATGATGCCTAGGCTGACCAGAGCGGGCTGAATCTCTCTCTTTTGATGGTCTGGGTCAGGTCACAGAATCCAAGTGACCTCCTCCTTCTCATTAAAGAAGAGCTGGGGAGTGACAATTACGTGCAAATTCCAGAACCAGTAGCATTTGCACAGAGGGATGCAGTGCCATCACACCAGAGAAAGAATGGGGATTTGACTCACAGGGTCCTGTTGAGAGGAACACTTCAGAGGCACCTGGGGTCTAGGGCTGCTGCAGCACTCACTAAACAAATAGGAAGTGTAGTGAGTTGGTCAAAGAGAGAAATGCCGTGAAATACCAGCTCTGTCTCCATGCGGGCAGATTCCTGTAAAGAGGCGTTAGAAGAAACCTCAGTAAAAATAGAGCATGTAAGGAATGCACAGAAAAAACATTGGGAGGCATTAGGGTGGGCGATGAAGTTGAGGAGATCTCTGGCGTATTCAATGTACTGGGGCCAAGTTACAGTGGACTGCAGCTTTCCTTCCAATTGGATTCCTGTAACAGAAGGTGGGATTGAGTGAGGATGGGCTGAGGAGCTAGAACAAGCTGGCGAGAGATACAGATATATGCCACAGGGTACCAGGCGTTGCTGTAAGTGTAGAGTTTTCCCTGTACTCCGGCTCTCCAGCATTTATTCCAGGGGTCCTGTATATTAATTTTAAACTGGTTATTGTGGATTTGAAACAGGCTTTTTGGGCTGCCAAGACTCTCCAACCTGCAAGACCGGAATCTGCAACCGCCATAAGTATCAGTTTCCTGCAAAAGCTGTCCTTTATTAAGACGGGCAAAGCAGGTAAATGGTGTCTGAGAGGTAGTGGTGCAATTGGGAAACACAGTGATTGTGATTGCTTTGCTGCAGCTTTGCAAAGGACAGTCGCTGGTTCCAATTACCTGATTTCTCCCCTCCCAAGTTTCTCTGACAAAGAATCACCAGACATGGGTCCAGGTTGGAGGCCTGTTCACGGGCTGGGCAAAGACAGAGTTAATTTGAACTATGATAATAGTTAGGAGGAGCTAAAAGGATGGCAGACAGAGGTGCAGAGGGGGGACACATGGATTGTGCAGAAGTGAGGAGTTGGTCAAGTTTCTTCCATGTTATGTCATTTGGGTTCTGGGAGTGTCCTCTCCTCCTTCTCCTCTTCTTTCCATCCATGAGCTACAGGCTTGCCATCTTTTTAGTCGGCAGATATAAATCTGACATTTCTGGCCAAATCCAACTGGGTCTGGGACAATCTTGTGGGAAGATGCAAGCAAAGCCCCTCCCAGTTGTTAACATTGGATCAGGTCCTTTCCACTGATTGTCTAGGGGGTCTTTCCCTCGGGACAAGTATTTTAGGAATCGTGGTTGGTGTCTTCCAATGCCTGACTATGGCTGGACATTTCGAATCCCCGTAAATGTTAAAGAGGTTTAGAGTTGCCAATGCCATGGCCAGCTGGAAGTTAGGAGGGTATTTCCCCGCCTTTTGTTTTAATAACTGATTTTTTAGGACCTGATGGGTCCGTTTTATGATGCCTTTTCCCTGTGGGTTATGAGGGATACCTGTTTGATGTGCAATGTTCCATAATTGACAAAATGATTTAAAGTGAGAGCTAGCAAACACTGGCCCATTGTCCGTTTTAATCTGTCTGGGAATGCCCATGGTAGCAAAGGTAGAAAGGAGTTGGGCAGTGAGGTCCTTGGCTTTCTCTCCTGTGTGGGCAGTAGCCCAAATGAATTTGGAATAAGTGTCCATGGTGACAAATACATACTTTTGTTTTCCAAAGGAAGCTATTTGTGTAATGTCAGTTTGTCAGAGCAGATCAGCTTTCAATCCCCTGGGGTTAATTCCCAAAACCTGTAGCTCAGCTGGTGTTTTAATTAGAACAGAACAGGAGAAACAAATTACTGAGAAAGCGAACCACTTGCAATCCTCAGCGTGGAGGGGAATTGAAAAGAAACCGCTAGCTGGGATAGCAGAGGCAAAGGGGAGACCTCTCTGTGGAGACCTCCATATATGCATAGTTCTTTTAGTGACTTGCAGGTCTTGTAAGAGATGCCAACCTCCTGTTGCCTTTTTTATGACAAACACAGGGGTGTTCCAGGGCCTTGGAGATGGACAGATGTGTCCCAATGAAAATTGCTCCTCGACTAAGTCTTGGAGAGCTTGTAATTTCTCCCCTGGTAAGGGCCGCTGCTCAATCCAGATGGCTCAGGGGTTAAGAGCACTGAATGCTCTTGCAGAGGACCCAGGTTAGATTCCCAGGACCCACATGGTGGCTAAGAACCATCTTTAACTCCAGTTCCAGTGGGATCCGACACCCTCTTCTGATGTCCACAGCACTGCACGACACCGGTGCACCTACTTACATGCAGACAGTACACTCACACACATAAAATAAAATAATTAAATTTAAATTAAATTGAATTATTAAATTAAATTAAAATAAGGAATGAGGTCATACTATGTATGAAGTCACAGTAGAGATGAGGACATAGTAAGGTTGAGGTCACACCAAGGATGAGTTCTCACTACAGATGAAGTCACAATAGAGGATAAACTAGTGATTAGTACATAGTATGTATGAATCCTTTGTAGGCATGATATCACAGTATGGAAGATATCATTGTAAGAATGATGACACAGTAGGAATGAGGTCATATATGATATTACATCAGAGTAGGGATGAGGTCACTTAGGAATGAGGTCATAGTAAAGATGATGTCACATTAGGAATGAGTTCATAATAGATCTGAGTTCACAGTATGGATGAGGTCATTGTAGGAATGAGGTCACCTTAAGTATGATGTCACTGTAGGTCTGATATCATATTAGATATGAGATCAGAATAGGGATGAGGTCACTGTAAGATGTCACAATAAGCATGATGTCACATAATTATGATGTCAACGTAGGAATGAGGTGACAATAGGGATGATGTCACTGTTGGAACAAGGTCACCATAAAGATCACTTAACAAGGAAGATGTCATAGAAGGAATGAGGTCACAATTGACATGAAGTCACGGTAGGGCTGAGGTCATAGTAGGGTTGATGTCACACTAGTGAAGAGTTCTAACTGCAGATGAAGTCACAATATAGATAAGCTCACATTAGGGATGAGGTCATAGTAGCTATGAAGTCATTGTAAGAATGAGGTGACAGTAAGAATGATATCATTTTAAGGATGATGTCACAGAAGAAATAAGGTCATACTCAACATATGAGTCAGAATAGGGATGAGGTCACCATATGATGAGGTCACTGTAAAGTTGATGTAATCGTAGGAATGAGGTCATACTAAGTTTAGTGTCAAAATAAATATAATGTCACAGTAGGAATGAGGTAACAATAGATGTGAGTACACAATAGGGATGAGGTCATATTAGATATGAGGTCAGAGGAGGGATGAGGTCACTGTAGGAATGATGTCACAGTAAACAGCATGTCACAAAAATTATGAAGAGACAGTAGGAATGAGGCCATATTAGATGTGAGGATATGGTATGGATGATGTCACTGTAGGAACAAGGTAACAGTAAAGATGAAATCACAATAAAGATGTCATAGTAGGAATGAGGTCACAGTAGGCATGAGGTGATAGTAAGGTTGATTTCACGCTAGGCATGATTTCTCACTACAAATAAAGTCACAATAGAGATGAAGTCACAGGGATGAGGTCACAATATCTATGAAGTCATTGTTGCAATGAGGTCACAGTAAGGATGATGTCACATTAGGAACAAGGTCATAATAGATATGAAATCACAGGAGGATTGAGTTCAGTGTATTAATGAGGTCAGAATAAATATGATGGCAAAGTAAAAATGATGGCACAGTAGGAATGAGGTCAGAGTAAATATGATGAAAAAATAAGGATAATGTCACTGTGGGAATGAAGTCATAATTGATATGAGGTCACAGTAAGGGTGAGATCATATTGGGTTTGAGAGTCCATTAATGATTAGTTCTCATTCGAGATGAAGTCACTATAGGGAGGTGGTCATAATAGGGAAGATGTCACAGTGATGATGATGCCATAGTATGAATGAGGTAATTTTATATATGAGGTCAAGTTAGGGATGAGGTCAGTGTAGCAATGAGGACACAGTCAGCATGATGTCAGGGTAAAGACGATGTCACATAGAAATGAGGACATACTTGATATGAAGTCATAGAAGTGATGAAGTCAAAATTAGCTTGAGATCACACTAGGGATGTACGATATGAGAAGAGAGTAGATATGAGGTCACAGTAGATTTGAGTTCACAGTAGGTATGAAGTCAGTTCAGGAATAAAATTACAATAAGGATGTTGTCACTGTAGGCATGAGGTTATATTAGGGATTAGGTGAGAGTAGGGATGAGGTCTCTGTAGGAATGATGTCACACTAAGTACCATGTCAACAAAATAATTAAGATGTCACAGTAGAAATTAGATCATATTAAGAATGAGGTCACAGTAAGAATCATGTCATATTAGGATGAAGTCATTTCAGATATGAAGACACAGTAGGGATGAAGTCAGTGTAGCAAAGAGGTCAAAATCAGCATGTCAGAGTAAGGATCATGTCAGAGTAAGAATGAGGTCATACTAGACATGAAGTCACAGTAGAGAAGAGGTCATAGTAAGGTTGAGGTCACTCTAGGTATGAGTTCTCACAACAGATGAAGTTACAATAAATAAGAGGACACAGTAGGAATGAGATCACAATAGTTATGATGTCTTTATAGGCATGAGGTCACAGTAAGGATATCATTGTAAGGATGATGTCACAGTATTAATGAGTTAATATTCAATACTATATCAAAGTAGGGATGATGTCAGGACAGGAATGAGGTGACAGAAATTTTGATGTCAAAATAAAAATGATATAACAGAAAGAATGAGGTGACAATACATGGGAATTCACGGTAGGGATAAGATCATTTTAGGAATGAGATCCTGAATTAGTCACTTTTCTGTTGCTGTGATAAAACACCATGACCAAGGAACCTATAAAAGGAAGAGTTTATTTGAGGTTCCAGGGAATTTATCCATTGTGGCGGGAGGCATGACGGCTGGAGCTGGATCAGCACGCCAAGAGTCACATCTCGCAGAGTACAGGAAGCCAAGAGAGAGCAACTGTAGAGCACGAGGCTTGTTAAACTCACTAAGCCTGCCCCCAATAACATACTTCCTCTAGCATGGCCACACCTTCTAAGACCTCCAAAAACAGTGCCACCAACTGGAGACAAATGTCTGAATACTTACAGCCTATGGGGGACACGCATTCAAACCACCACAGATCCCAATAAGGATGATATCACTGTAGGTATGAGGCCATTAGATATGAGGTCACAGTAGGGATGAGGTCAGTGTAGGAATGACATGTGAATAAGCATCATGTCACAATAATTATGATCTCACAGTAGGAATGAGGTCATATTAGATATGAGGTAAGAGTAGGGATGATGTCACTGTAGGAACAAGGTCACAGTAAAGATGATGTCACAATAAGAAAGATGTCACAATAGGAATGAGGTCACAATTGATATGAGGTTGCAGTATGGATGAGGTCATAGTAGATTTGAAGTCACACTAGGGATGAGTTCTCACAACAAATGAAGTCACAATAGAAATGAGGTCACAGTAGCTATGAAGTCACTGAAGGAATGAGGTCAGAGTAGGGATGATGTCACAGTAGGAATGAGGTAATTTTATATATGAGGTAACCATAGGGAAATGGTCAGTGTAGCAATGTGGTCACAGTCAGCTTGATGTCTCCATAAGGATGATTTCACGGTATGTATGAGGTCATATTGCATATGAGGCTAGAGTAGGAATGATCTCACTGTAGGAATGAGGTCACAGTAAGGATGATGACTCAGTAGGACAAAGGTCATGTAAAATATGTGGTCACATTATGGATGAAGGCACAGTATGGATGGGGTCATTGTAGGTATGAAGTTATAGTAAGAATGTGTCACAGTAGGAATGAGGTGATAATAGATATGAAGTCACAGAAGGAATAAGGTCACTGTAGAAATGATGTCAGAAAAAGAATTATTTCAAAGTAAAAATTATGTCACAGTAGGATTTTGATCAGAGTATGGCTGATGACAAAGTAAGAATGATATCACAGTAGGGATGAGATCATATTTGATATTATATCATATTTGATATTATATGAGGTCACTGTAGGAATGAGATCACAGTAAAGATGATGTCATGGTAGGAATGAGGTCACAGTAAGTTTGATGTCAAAATAAAAATGATGTTACAGTAGGATCGAGGTCACAATAGATATGAGTTCATAATAGGGATGAGTACAGTGTAGGAATGGGGTCAGATTAAGGATGATGCCACAGTAGGAATGAGGTAATAATAGTTTTGTGATCAAAGTAGGAATGATGTCACAGTAGGAATGAGGTCATAGTATGGATGAAGATAACATAAGGATAATATAATTGTAAAAATGTGGTCACATTGGCCGGGTGTGGTGGCACACGCCTTTAATCCTAGCACTTGGGAGGCAGAGGCAGGTGGATCTTTGTGAGTTCAAGGCCAGCCTGGTCTACAGAGCGAGTTCCAGGACAGCTGGGGCTACAAGGAGACCCTATCTCGAAAAGACCAAAAAAAAAAATGTGGTCACAATTTATATGAGGTCAGAGTAAGTATGAGGTCATATTAGGATTTAGGGCCCAGTATTGATGAGTTATTGCTGTGGATGAAGACAAAATAGAGAAAAGGGAAGAGGTCAATGTAGAAATGTATCCACAGTAAGTATGATGTCACACTAAGAATGAGGTCATTTTAGATATGAGGCCACAGTCGGAATGAGATCACATTCGACATGATGTGAGAGTAAGGATGATGTCACAGTAGAAATGAGATCATACTAAATATGACATCACAGTAGAGATGAGGTCATAGTAAGGTTGAGGTAACACTATGGATGAGTTCTAACTACTGATGAAGCCACAATAGATATGAGGACAAACTAGTGATGAGTAGGTGTATTAGTCACTTTTCTGTTGCTGTGATAAAGCACCATGACGAAGGAACTTATAAAAGGAAGAGTTTATTTGAGCTTATGATTGCCGGTTCCAGGGAATTAGAGTCCATTGTGGCGGGAGGCATGGTGGCTGGAGCTGGAGGAGCAAACCGAGGGTCACATCTCGCAAAGAGCACAGGAAACAGAGAGAGAGAGCAACTGTAGACCACGAGGCTTGTTAAGCTCACTAAGCCTGCCCCCAGTGACACACTTCCTCCAGCATGGCCACACACCAAAAGACTCCAAAAACAGCGCCACCAACTGGAGACAAACTTCTGAATACCTAGAGCCTATGGGGGACACTCATTCAAACCACCACAGTAGGTATGAATCCTTTGGGTATGAGATCATAGTAAGGATGATACCATCGTAAGGATGATGTCACAGTAGGACTGAGGTCATATTAGATATGCAGTCACAGTAGGGATGAGGTCAGTATAGTAATGAGGTCACAGTCAGTATGTTGTCAGAGTATGATGTCACAGTGGGAATGTGGTCATACTAGATTTGAAGTCACAGTATAGATGAAGTCATAATAAGGTTGAGGCCAAACTAGGGATGAGCTCACACTACAGATTAAGTCACAATATATATGAGGTCACTGTAAGGATGAGGTCAGAGTAGGTATGAAGACTTTGTAGGTATGAAGTAACAGTAAGGATGATATCATCTTAAGGATAAGGTCAGAGTAGTAATGAGATAATATTCTATATTACATCGGAGGATAGATGAGGTCACTGTAAGAATGAGGACACCATAAAGATGATGTCATGCTAGGAATGAGGTCACAGTAAAGTTGATATCAAAATAAAAATTATGTCACAGTAGAATGAGATCACAATAGATGTGAGTTCACAGTGGGGATGAGGTCATTGTAGGAATTAGGTCACCATAAGGATGATGTCACTGTAGGTATGAGGTCATATTATACATGAGGTAACAGTAGGGATGAGGTCACTGTAGGAATGACATCACAATTAGCATCATGTCACAATAATTATGAAGTCACAGTAGGAAACTTCCCATATTAGATATGAGATCATGGTAGGTATGATTTCACTGTAGGAACAATATCACAATAAAGATGATGTCACAATAAGAAAGATGTCACAGTAGGGAAGAGGCCACAATTGATATGATATCACAGTATGGATGAGTTTGTAGTAGGGTTGGTGTCAGACTAGGGATGATTTCTCACTAGAGATTAAGTCACAATAGACATGAGGTCACATTAGGGGTGAGATCACAGTAGCTATGAAGTCATTGTAAAAATGAGGTCACAGCAAAGATTATGTCACAGTAGGAATGAGATCATATTAGAGATGAGGTCACAGTAGGGATGATGTCACTATAAGACAAGATGACAGTAAGTATGATGTAACAATAATGATGTCACTGTAGGAACAGTGGGTCAAGGTAAAGATGATGTCACAATTAGGATGATGTCACAGTAGGGATGAGGTCACAATAGATACGATGTTACAGTAAGAATGATGTCATAGTAGGTTTGATGTTACACTAGGGAAGAATTCTCACTAAAGTTGAAGTCACAATAGAGATGAGGTTAGATTAAGGATGAGTTCATAGTAACTATGAGGTCATTTTCAAAATGAGGTCACAGTAAGATCGATGTCACAGTAAGGATGATGTCATAGTAGGATGAGGTCACAATAGATATCAAGTCACAATAGGGATGAGGTTATAGTACTGTTGAGGGACCACTGTGTATGAGTTCTTGCTTCTGATGGAGTCGACATAGAGATGAAGTCAAACTAGGTAAGATGTTACAGTAGGAAAGAGGACAATGTAAAAATGAGGTCACAGTAAGGATGATGTCACAGTAGGAATGAGGTCATATTAGATATGTGGTCAGTGTAGGGATGAGGGCACAGTAGTGATAAGATCAGTGTGGGAATGAGGTCACAATAAGTGTGATGTTGCAGAAAGAATGATGTAACAAAATAGGAATGGTGTCACAATAGATATGAAGACACAGTTGTGTTGAGGTCACACTAGGGATGATTTCTCACTAAAGAAGAAGTCACAATAGAGTTAAGGTCAATGTATGGATGAGGTCACATTATGTATGAGGAGAAAATAGGTAAGAGTTCAAACAAGTGATGGGATCACAGTACGGATGAGATCACAATAAGGATGAAGAAACAGTAGGAAAGAGCTCAGAGTTGTGATTAGTTCCAGTAGAGATGAGAAAAATATGAGTTCACAGAAGGGATGCAGTCACAGAAGAGTTTAGGTAGGAGTAGGGTTGAGTGAGAATTAGGGATCTGTTCATGCTAGTATTGTGTTCCCTATAGGTATGAGTTCTCCCTACGATGAAGTCAGATTAGAGATGAGATCATAGTAGGGATGAGGTCATTATAGGAATAAGGTCACAGTAACTATGATGTCACAGTAAGTAGGATGTCAGAGTAAGCAGATTCATAGTATGAATGATGTCACATTATATTTGAGGTCACAGTAGGGATAAGGTCACTGTAGAAATGAGGTTAGTACATGGATAATATAAAAATAAGGATGATGTCACAGTAGGAGTGAGGTCAAAATAGATATGATGTCACAGTAGGGATGAGGTAATATTAAGTTTGTGGTAGCTCTATGGTTGAGTTCTCACTATGGTTGAAGTCAGAATAGAGATGAGTTCACAGTAGGGAAGGCATTACTATAAGGATGAGGTCACTGTAGGAATGAAGTCGCAGTAAGGATGATGTCACAGTAAGAATGAGGTCATGTTAAATATGAGGACATAGTTGGATAAGGTCACAGAAGGGATGAGGTCAGTGTCAGAATGAGGTCACAATTAACATGATGTCACAATAATGGTGATGTCACAGTAGGAATAATGTCATATTAGGAGGACACAGTAAGGATGATGTCACTGTAGAAGTTATGTCACAGTAAGGTTGATATCACAATAAGGATGATGTCATAGTAGGAATGAGGTCACAGTAGGGATGAGGACATAGTAGCATTGCGGTGACTCAAGGGATGAGATCTCACTAGAAATGAAGTCACAATAAGGATGATGTCATAGTAGGAATGAGGTCACAGTAGGGATGAGGACATAGTAGCATTGCAGTGACTCAAGGGATGAGATCTCACTAGAAATGAAGTCAAAATAAAGATGAAGTCACAGTAAGGATCACAGTAGGTCTGAGAAAACAGGAGGGATGTGGTCATAATAGGTATGATTTCACAGTAGGGATGAGGTTCCAGTAGGGATGATTTCACAATAAGGATGAGGTCAGAGAAGAGATGAATTCAGAGATGTGATGAGGTCCAGGTAGAGATAAGATGACATTAGAAAAGACTCACAAGACCATCACAAAAGGGATTAGGTCAAGGTAGGGAAGAGTGAATACTAGGGATGAGTTCACACTAGGTTTGAGGTCCCACTAGGTTGTAGTTCTTAATATGGATGAAGGCAGATTAGATATAAGGTCACAATAGAGATGAGGACATTGTAGAAATAAGGTCATTAAGTACAATGCCACAGTAAGCAGACTTCGTGGTAGGGAACAGGTCACATTAGATATGAAGTCAAAGTAGGGATGAGGTACAAATGAGGTTAGAGTATGGATGATGACAAAGTAAGGTTGATGTCACGTAGGAATGAGGTCACAATAGATATGAGGTCACTGTAGGGATGAGGACATGTTGAGGTTGATGTAGCTAGGACTCACCCCCCTTTGAAATCATGTATGGGAACACCCCCACCTCTTTTCCCAACTCTGCAGTCAGAAACACTCTCTGCCCTAGCTGACAAGGACTTGCTGCTTCAGGTGGATGCAGTATGGTGGTCCTGTAACCAAGCCTTGTCTAAACTCTGTGCTGTCTATGAGGCAGGTCCTGTTCTGGAGCCCCACAGGTTCTGACCATATTCTATGTGGCTCCCTTCCTAGTGGGGTCAACTGGCCTTCCCCACAACCCTCACTGACCTCTAAACCTCACCTGGGTAATAAGGTCTTCCGAAACTGGAAACATACTGAATGCCACCTCCCATGTAGCCCCACTAAGCACCTGGTGGCCTGAACTAGAATTCAACCTGTGCAAGCTATGGCCTCCAGGTATTGGACAAACTCATGGGGTTGTGGCATAAAGACACCAGAGTGCCTATGCACAGGATCGGGGGCTGTCTCCTTTGAATAATTCTCTCTTTTTATTTATTATTTTTATGTGTATGAGTATACAGTCTACATGTAGGTTGGTGCACCTGTGTCGTGCAATGCCATGGAGGTCAGAAGAGGATGTCGGATTCCCCTGGAACTGGAGTTAAAGACGTTTCTTAGCCACCATGTGGGTGCTGGGAAACAAATCCAGGTCCTCTGCAGTTGTGCCCTTAACTGCTGAGCCATCTCTCCAGCCCCCCTTTGAGTGTTTCTATGCATGTCCCAGTCCAAGAAGGCACAGCACAGGAGGAGAGGGTTGGAAGATGTCTATTGTGCTAAGTGGGGCTGTGAAACTATAGGACATACTTACCGAGGAACTAAAGAAAGAGGAGTGTCAGAGAGAGGGATCTGGGTGAGGAAGCTATACTTGAGGTAAGGGCCTTTGGGGAAGCAAGAATGTCTGATGAGGAGTGAGCAGGAGGTGACATGGGAACTTCAGGTGTTCTAGGAGCTGTGGGTTGGGCAGGAGCATCAGGTGAAGTGGGAGCAGCAGGCGAAGGAGGAGTGTTAGAGGCAGGAGGATTTGATGAAGAATCTGTGGGTGATGAGGGTTCTGGAAGTGATGAGGGATCTGCAGGGGACGAAGGACCTGTGGATGGTGTTGGGGTAGCAGGGGAAGAAGAAGTTGTAGCAAAGGCAAGAATGTCAGATGAGGAGGGACCTGCAGGTGACATGAGAGTTGCTGGTGTTACAGGAGCTGTGGGTTTGTCAGGAGCTGCAGGGGAGGCAGAAGGCTCTGGAGAGGAAAGGGCCTGCTCCACCGGTACTAACCCCATGTGTATCCAGCACTGTCTTACACCAGACCAAAGTGTACTGTATCTTAGTGCAGCTGCTACCCTGACTAACCTATCACCCTGATGACTACTGCCTGAGCCAATATGAGGCCGGTTTGAAGAGGACAATATGTGAGGTGGTAACTGCAGTATGCCTAGCAGTGCTCCTAGGACTGGGGATAACAGGAACAGGAAAGCGGGAATCATATCTCTAGTATTACAAGGTCAACAGTTTGGTAAGTTAAGGACAGCCATAGACTCAGACCTGGAAAGAATTGAAAAATCAAACTCCCACATCCAGGAGTCACTGTCATCACTGGCTGAGGTGGTTCTGCAAAATAGGAGAGGGCTAGCCTTGATACTCACGCAACAGGGAGGTCTGTGTGCAGCCCTAGGAGAAGAGTGTTGCTTTTATATGGAACATTCAGGGGTAATAAACGATTCCATGAAAAAAAAATTAAGGGAAGGTTTGGCCAAAAGGAAAACAGAGATAACAGGACCAGGGATGGTTCAAGAGTATGTTCAATCAATCCCCTTGGCTCACCATGTTAATATAGACTCTGTTGGGGCTCCTCATTGTCTTATTGTTAATAATGACTTTTGGACCCTGTATCCTGAACAGGTTTGCGGCTTTCATGAAAGAAAGACTGGGGGCTCTCCAGTTAAAGGTCTTGAGGTCTGAATATGCTCAACTAGAAGGGGCGGAAAACATAACACCTTTTGGGAACAAGATTGTTCCCCAGTGTCTAGAGAAACAGGGAAATGAAGTATTGTGAGTCTGAGACATCTTGCTGTGACCCGGGGGCCCCAGGTTAAAAACAAACTGCAGAGTCATGGACACCCCAGCCCCCGGGGCTTGCAGTTTCTCCCTATAAAAAAATGCTCATCGTGAGTCTTGGGGCTCTTCCCGGTCCTGTTGCACCAGGTATGGGGATGGCCCGAGCTCGAGCTTGCTGAATAAAAGATTCTCTGCTTTTGCATGGGTGTTGCATCTCCTTGTGGTATGTGAGGGTCTTGGCTTCTGGGCATTACAATATCACAGTAGGAAGGAGTTCATATTAGATATTAGGTCACAGGGTGAGAGTAGCGATGAGGTCAGAGTAGGGATGAGGTCATTGTAGAAATGAGGTCACAATAACGATAATGTCACAATAATGTTGATGTCACAAGGAATGATATCATACTGGATATGAGGTTTCAGTAGTTTTGAGGTCCTTATAGGGATGAGTTCTGACTATAGATGAGTTCTTATTAGGAAAGAAGTCACAATAGAGTTGAGGTCACAGGAGGGAATATGTCACAGTAGGGATGAGGTCATTGTAAGAATGAGGTCATAGTAAGTTTAATGTCACAGAATGAAAAACGTAATATTAGATATGTAGTAAGATTAGGAATGAGGTCAGAGTAAGGTTGAGTTCACTGTAGGAATCATTTCATTATAAGCATGAGGTAATAATTAGGATGATGTCACAGAAGGAATGAGATCATATTAGATATGAGGTCACAGTAGGGCTGATGTCACTGTAGAATGAGGTCACAGTAAGGTTGTTGTCACAAAAAGGATGATGTCACATTAGGAATGAGGTCACAATAGGGATGAGGTCATAGTAGACTTGAGGTGACACTAGGCATGAGTTCTCAAAGATCAAGTCACAATAGTGATAAAGTCACAGTAAGAAATAGGTCACAGTAGATATGATCAAAATAGATATGAGATAACAGTAGGGATATGGAAAAAATTGGAATGAGTTCAGAGTTGGGATTAGGTCACAATAGGGATGAGTTCACACTAGGGATGCAGGCACAGTAGGTATGAGTTCAGAGTTGTTTATGAGTTCCCAGTAGAAATGAGATCACACTAGGGATGACAACACAATGGATGCAGTCAGAGAAGGGATTAGGTCATAGTAGGGATGCATGAACATTAGGGTTGAGTTCACACTAGGGTTGAGGTCCCACTAGGTAATAGTTCTCACTATGGATGAAGGCAGATTAGAGATAGGGTCATAGTAGGGATGATGTCATTGTAGGAAAAAGGTCACATTAAGGATGATGTCACCATAAGGATGATGGCACAGGAAGCAGATGCAATAGTAGGAAAGTGGTCAAATTAGATAGGTCAAAGTAGGGATGAGGTCACTGTAGAAATGATATTAGAGAATGGATGACATCAAAGTACGAATGATGCCATGGTAGGAATTCGGTCATGATAGATACGAGATCACAAAAGGGAACAGAGAGACATCTGAACTGAATGATACGATACACCAAATGGACCTCACAGACATCTATCGAATATTCCACCCTAAAACCAGAGAATACACTTTCTACTCAGCACCCCACGGAACATTCTCAAAAATCGACCACATACTGGGACACAGAAGAAACCTCCACAAATACAAAAAGATTGAAATAAGTTCATGCATTCTATCAGACCACAGTGCAATAAAGTTCATTATCAACACCAGGATAAGCCCTATTATCTACAAGAACACATGGAGACTAAACAACACACTCCTGAATAATGAATGGGTCAAGGAAGAAATAAAGAAAGAAATAAAAGCATTCCTGGAACTGAATGACAATGATAATACAACACAACAAAACCTTTGGGGATACTTTAAGAGCAGCCCTAAGAGGTAATTTTATAGCCCTGGATGCCTACATTAGAAAAACAGAAAAAGCACAAGTGAAGAATCTAACACTGCACCTAAAAACACTTGAGAGACAACAACAAATGAACCCTAAACCAAAAGAAAGGAAGAAATAACAAAATTCAAAGCAGAAATCAATGAAATAGAAACATAGAAAACAATACAAAAAAATCAATGAATCCAAAAGTTGGTCCTTTGAGAGAATAAATAAGATAGACCTACCTCTAGCCCAGTTAACCAAAAGAAAGAAGGAACAACTCCAAATCAATACAATCCATGATGAAAGGGGAAATATCACAACAGACAATGAAACGATCCAGACAATCATGCTGGAATACTTCAAAAACCATTACTCTACTAAGTTTGAAAACCTAGGAGAAATGGATGAATACCTGAAATCCTGAGAATCACCAAAGCTCAACCAAGACAGCATAAACAGACCCATAATATATGAAGAAATTGAAGATGTAATAAGAAGCCTCCCAACTAAAAAAAGCCCAGGCCCAGATGGTTTCATGGCAGAATTATATAAACATTTCAAAAACACTTACAACAATTATTACTGAAATTGTTCAGAAGGATACAGAGGGAAATCTCCCAAATTCCTTCTATGAAGCCAGCATCACTCTAATACCCAAACCACGCAAAGATACAACCAAAAAGGAGAACTATAGACCCATCTCATTAATGAACACAGATGCAAAAATTCTCAATAAAATACTTGCAAACCTCATACAGACCCACATCAAGAAAATGATCCATCATGATTAAGATGGATTCATGCCAGAGATGCAGGGATGGTTCAACATATGAAAATCAGTAAATATCATAAAACATATGAATGGACTGAAAGACAAAAACCACACAATCATCTCAATTGACGCTGAAAATCCTTTCATAAAATCCAACATCCCTTCATGCTTAAAGTCCTACAGGGTATTGGATTGGAGGGATCATTCCTCAATGTAATCAAAGCCATATACTGGAAACCCACAGCCATTATCATCCTAAATGGGGAAACGACAGAAGCACTCCCTTTAAAAGTAGGAACTCAGCAAGGCTACCCCCTGTCACCACTCCTCTTCAGTATAGTGCTTGAAACACTTGCTAGAGCAATAAGGCAAGAAAAGGAAATTAAAGGAGTACTAATTGGAAAAGAGGAAGTCAAGCTATCCCTATTTGCTGATGAGATGATTGTTTACTTAAAGGATGCTAAAAACTCCACCAGAAAACTCCTATAAATGATTAACAGCTTCAGTAAAGTGGCAGGCTACAAAATTAACCTAGAAAAATCAGTAGCCTTTCTTTACACCAACAACAAGCAGCTGAAAAAGGAATACAAGGAGACCTTCCCACTCACAATAGCCTCAAAAACAATAAAATACCTGGGAACAAACCTAACCAAAGACACCATCGTTCTCTAAAAAAAATTTTAAACCCCTGAAGAAGGAAACTGAAGAAGACATCAGAAGATGGAAAAACCTCCCATGCTCATGGATTGTCAAAATTAATATAGTAAAAATGTCCATTCTACCAAAACTCTTGTACAGATTTAATGCAATCCCAATTAATATCCCCAAGAGTTTCTTCACAGGTTTGGAAAAAGTCCTTAATTTCATTTGGAGAAACAAAAGACCCCAAATAGCCAAAGCAACCCTCAGTGAAAAGAGCAGCACAGGGGGGATCTCTATACCAGACTTCAAACTATACTACAGTGCTATAGTCATAAAAACAGTTTGGTACTTGCACAAAAAGCAATACATGGGGAATCTCTATACCATACATCAAACTATACTACAGGGCTATAGTCATAAAAACAGTTTGGGAGTGGAGAGAGGGCCTAGTGGTTAAGAGCACCAACTGCTCTTGCAGAGGACCCGGGTTCGATCCCCAGCATCCACATGGCAACTGAGAACCATCTTTAACTCCCATTCCAGGGGAATCCGACACCCTCTTCTGACCACCGCAGCATTGCATGACACAAGTGCACAAACCTACATGCAGACAGTACATTCATACACATAAAAATAAAATAAAAAAAAAACAGTTTGGTACTGGCCCAAAAACAGTTTGACCAATGGAACAAAACTGAAGATACAAACTTGAGCACATGCAATTTCAGCCATCTCATATTTGACGAGAGGGCCAAGAAGACACAATGGAGGAAAGACAGCATCTTCAACAAGTGGTGTTGGCAAAACTGGATCACCACTTGCAGAAGAATGAACTTAAACCCCTACCTCTTGCCCTGTACAAAAGTCAACTCAGATGGATCAAAGACCTCAGCAAGAAACCCCAAACTCTGAAGGCAATAGAAGAAAAAGTTTGCAGCAGACTAAAATACATAGGCATAGGAAAAGACCTCCTAAATCAGACAGCAGCAGCACAAGAATTAAGGTCAACAATTGACAAATGGGACTTCATTAAACTCAAAAGCTTCTGTACATCAAAAGAAACAATCTGCCAGGCATGGTAGCACACGCCTTTAATCCTAGCACTCAGGAGGCAGAAGCAGGTGGATCTTTGTGAGTTCAAGGCCAACCTGGTCTACAAAATGAGATTCAGGCTAGCTGGAGCTGCAGGGAGACCCTGTCTCCAAAAAAAATGACCAAAAAAGAAAGAGGCTGGGAGTGGTGGCACACGCCTTTAATCCTAGCACTTGGGAGGCAGAGGCAGGCGGATATTTGTGAGTTCAAGGCCAGCCGGTCTACAGAGTGAGTTCCAGGACAGCTGGGACTACAGGGAGACCCTGTCTCCAAAAGACCAAATAGGTGCACCCATGTCGTGTGAGGCTGTGGAGGTCAGAAGAGGGCATCAGATTTCCCTGAAACTGGAGTTAAAGATGGTTCTTAGCCACCATGTGGGTGCTGGGAATCGAACCTGGGTCCTCTGTAAGAGCAGTCAGTGCTCTTAACTGCTGAGCCCTCTCTCCAGCTCAGAGAACTCTTAAAAAAAAACTAAAAATGAATTTACTATCCTATCTAGGAATAACACTCCTTGGCATATACCCAAAGGACTCATCCTACTGCAGAGATACTTCTTGTACATCCATGCTTATTGCTGTTGTTTTCACAATAGCTAACAAATGGAAGCCCCTCAAGATGCCCCCCTCTACTGATGAATGGATAACAAAATTGTGGTACATTTACACAATGAAGTTCTACTCAGCAGTAATGAAAGACCAAATCATGAAATTTAGAAGTGCGTGGACTTAGCCGGGCGTGGTGGCACACGCCTTTAATCCTAGCACTTGGGAGGCAGAGGCAGGTGGATCTTTGTGAGTTCAAGGCCAGCCTGGTCTACAGAGTGAGTTCCAGGACAGCTGGAACTACAGGGAGACCCTGTCTCGAAAAGACCAAAAAAAAAAAAATGAAGTGCATGGACTTAACAAGAAACTGTGAAATAACACATAATCCGAAGTAACAGTGAAGTTACATAGACTCAGGAAACCAAAGATGCATGTTCTCCTTCATTTATGGATATTAGCACCAAATCCTTACATGTGAGTATATGTCTTGATGTAACTGTGGGAGTCAGAGAAATGGAAAGAAACCATGGAGGTAAAGACAAAGAAATAGCGAGAGAGAGAGAGAGAGAGAGAGAGAGAGAGAGAGAGAGAGAGAGAGAGA
>VZQC01003549.1:1884878-2027914 GCA_009823505.1 Rhizomys pruinosus
GGGGGGGGGGGAGAATGCCAAGCTTAGCCTGCGCCCGGGCACCTGAGTCAGGCACCAGAGTCAGACCCAACCTCAGCCCCCTTCCAGCTGGGAGGAGGGGAAGGGTGACCTGCCGGGCTTAGAGCTCCAATCTAGCCCCCGCCAGCCACCAGGCCCTCTGCCACAGACCAGAAAATCAATTGTCCAGCACCACAAAAGTCACTCTGTCTTAAGCTTTTACCTGCCTGGAGCAGTGTCGGGCTGCTCCAAGTGTTCCTATCAGGTCCAGAACCTGAGTCTGAACACACGACCCCACTGTGGTACCTGAGTCAGGCACCAGAGTCAGACCCCCTAACACTTTCATACTACCGAGACTCAGACTACTTCCATCTTTCCTTATGTTATCCCACTACACTGAGTACAGGTCAGGTCAGAGTTTCCATGTGGTGTCCCCATCTAATGTTCTTACTGTATAGAGGAAGGAATTTGGACTGTGGAGAGGTGGTTGTTCAGTTCCTAGCAACTGTATGGTAGTTAACAACTCCAGTTCCAGGATATGCAATGCCCTCTTCTGGCCTCTGTGAGTATTGCACACACATGGTACACTTTAAATACATGTAAAACATACAAAGAGAACGAAAATACATTTTAGAAAAAGAATAAAATATAGTTGCACATAAATACAAAAATTCCATGATGAAACCTAGAAATTTTTTTGGTCGTTTTTGAGACAGAGTCTCCCTTTTAGTCCCAGCTGGCCTAGAGCTTGTTATGTAGACCAGGCTGGCCTTGAACTCACAGAGAACCACCTGCCTCTGCCTCCCAAGTGCTGGGATTAAAGGCGTGCTCCACCACGCCCAGCAAAACTTAGATTTTTTTTCTGCTAACCAGAAAAGTTTATTTAATCTGGCTAAAAAAAAATCAATGGCAAAAGTTTTAAAAATAATGACAATATGAGGGGAAAATGGCTTCCCTGAGGCTTCCTTCCTTGGCTCAGAGATCACCGTTTTCTTGCTGTGCCTTCCTAAAATCTCTTTGTTTTAATCTGTGCCCTAATTTCCTTTGTTATAATTTCTTGTTATATGAAATGAAATATTGGGCTCATTTCTTAATATAGCCACATTCTGAAATCCTGGGAAATAGAATGTTAAAAGATGAACAGGTGGGCAAAATTCATCCCAAAATACTAGATTCTAGTACTTCTAGTACTTTCTGGTACCAGATAATCATCAATGCCTCCCTGATATTTTCTGGTTCCTGGAGATGGCAGAAGGAGTGAACTTTTGTGGTGAGGAGAGAGTCCCTACCCACCCCCAGCCATGGTCAGCTGGCCTTAGCTGTCCTAAACCTCTGTGATACCCCACAGGTTGGGATTTTTTACCCCTGTGCAGAGAGGACAGAAGGACTTGTTAGCACTCAGTTCTAATAATACACTGTTCCTTTGCCAGAAGTTGTCAGAAGCCTTCTTCACAGTAAAGGCTAAAGTCCCTGCTTGGGCCAAGCCCTCAGTACTCTCACCCCCACCTCTCTCTAACCTTGGCTTCTACAACTCAGCTCCTCTCACAGCCATTCACACTGGGCCCTTGTTGTTCTGGACTCCTTCCTGTGGGGCCTTCTATCCTCCTCCACCTAGAACACAGTTTCCCTATATCCTTAATTAATCCCTTCACTTTTAGTCCCTACTCCAATGTCACTTTCTTTCCCTGACCATCTTATTTGAAACCCACCCCACTAGCAACCTCTCTTCTGCTTCTTTTTGCCAGTGCATCATGGCACACTATGTTTTATTACTGATCTTTCAGCTGGAGCACAGATCCCTGGAACCCTGCATTTCTATTATTCTCTCTCTAGCCTCAATACCATAGCTTCTCCTGATCCCAGAGTTCCCTTTCCATAGTTTCAGTTACTCAAGCATTCCCTGGCTATATGAAACAGAAAATTCTAGAATAAAATAATGCATACAGTTTGTATTGTACTCAGAATTAGAATTAGATTATTATCATGTGCACTGATATGTAGGGTATCTATAAGGTTTGTACTATCCACTACTATCTACAGCTCAAGCTGTCTACTGGGATCTTGGGATTTAACCACAGTGGATAAGGGAGGTGGGTTTCTGGACTCTGTAACAGTGTCTGATATAGAACGTGTGCTCAGCCATGGTCTGTGAGTGGAAGTGCAATAAGCTGCAGGTGGATGCCTCTCTGTTGTGGCTTGACAAACTGCTCCTTTTAAATATCACCAGGCCGCTGAAAAAGCCTTTGACAAAATCCAGCATCCCTTCATGCTTAAAGTCCTAGAGGGAATTGGATTGGAGGGATCATTCTTCAATGTAATCAAAGCCATATACAGGAAACCCACAGCCAATATCGTCCTAAATGGGGAAATGAGAGAAACATTCCCTTTAAAGGTAGGAACACGGCAAGGCTACCCCTGTCACCACTCCTCTTCAATATAGTGCTTGAAACACTTGCTAGAGCAATAAGGCAAGAAAAGGAAATTAAAGGAATACTAATTGGAAAAGAGGAAGTCAAGCCTATCCCTATTTGCTGATGATATGATTGTTTACTTAAGGGATACTAAAAAATCCACCAGAAAACTCCTAGAAACGATTAACAGCTTCAGCAAAGTGGCACGATACAAAATTAACCTAAAAAAATTAGTGGCCTTTCTTTACACTAACAACAAGCAACTGGAGAAGGAATTCAAGGAGACCTTCCCACTCACAATTGCCTCAAAACAATAAAATACCTAGGAACAAACAAAGACACCAAAGATCTCTACAAGAAAAATTTTAAACCCTTAAAGAAAGAAATTGAAGAAGACATCAGAAGATGGAAAAACCTCCCATACTCATGGATTGGGAAAATTAACATTGTAAAAATGTCCTTTCTCGGTTATTCCTGGACAAACTGTCAGCCCATGAAAGGAAACAGCCAGAATTGACCAGAGTCCAAGTCAACAGCTCCAGAGAGAGTGGACTGTTTTACCTCTCATCCACCTGTGCCCCTTTTCTAAGCCTAGGGAACAACCTGCGGAAGAGGGGGCGTGGTAGAATGTAAGGGCTGCGATTGGGGTGAATGGTGAAACTACAGCAATGTAGTCTGGACACTCATTTGATCAACTTGATTGTGCATACAGCTTTTCTCCAATTGGACTATGGACCTTGGGTTGTTCAATATAAAACAAAGATACTGTGCAATTGGTTTACATGAATATTACTTACATTCATGCTTATGGTTGGGATTTTGGATATTAATGGCCTTAGTGTGAAAATAAGTTTCAGGTCTGACCTGTCCCCTACTGCCTAGCACTCAAAATAGGCTTATTTAAAACTCAGGTTCCTTTGGGTTGTTTAGCCTCACCCATGGGCTCCTCTGCCTTTCAGAAAAATTAAAAAATAAAATTAAAAGGGCGAGATGTGGGAAACTTAGTTTAGAATGGGTTGGTTCTAAGCCATGTACCTCCTGGCCACACCATGGGTGGGGCATATGAAAATTGAGTCATGATGGACATTTAAGCAGGCATGTTGGAATAAATTTCTCTCTGCATTTCAACCTCAGCTGCGTACACGTGGTTGCTTTCCTGCGCAGGTTTTCCACATGGGTAGTCCTAGGATTAAGAGGGCCCAGCCACAAATCCGGTGGCGACCCCACAATCACTACACAGCCCCAAGGCCTTGACTGACATAAAGGCCTCACCTTGTGACCTGTGTCTCTGTCAGCCCAGATTCATGGTGTCCTCCCCAGCAGCACACTGCTCCTTGGCTACCCTACTTGCTTGCACTTTTCTGTATTGTTTCTAGATTTTTCAAGGCCTACACTCAGTGTTTTTTTTTTCACTCAGTGTCTTCTAATTAGGTCCCTCCTTCAAGGCTCACAAGGATCACTTCTGCCGCAGTGAGAGCAGACACTTTTCTTCTGTTGACAATTGGCTGGCAGCATGGCTTGACTGCAAAGCCTGACTCTGTGAACAATAAGGAACTGATCTATGTATCACACTGTCCTACTCTACAAAGTCATAATGGTGATTTGATAATATTGTGTAAAGCTGTATTATGAGGATTAAATGAAAACATGTATTTAAAATGCTGAGCACAGAACCTTGTATACAATAAAGCTGGATTTTAAACTGTATAGAGAGGGATATAGTCAGTAGTAAAGTGCTTGCCTAGGCACAGAGGCCCATGCTCAATCCCAGTACAACAAAAATAAAACTTAGCACTGTTTCCAGATGTGTTTGTATGTGCAAGTGTGTAGATGTGCATGCAAGTGTGTGCATGCAAGTTGTGCATGTGAGAGGCTGGATATCAACTTCGATATCTTTGATTGCTCTTCTCCTTATTTTTTGAGACAAAGTTTCACTGAACCCTGAAGGTCATTATTGCATAGCTTCAGGACCTGCCTATCTCCACCTCCCCAACACTAGGGCCTCAGTGGGCCTCTTGTGTGTAGCAAGCGCTTTACTGACTGGACCACCCTTCAATCCTGAAACTCAGCACTGTTTTCCATGTTGTTGATGCCAGAGGCTTCCTAGCAGGTCTATAACTTAGTGGGCCAGTGTCACTCATCTCAGGCTTCCAGGGTGTGCATTGCAGTAGGCGAGACATTAGTTTGTGTGAGAGGGTTGCAAACATGGTCACTTCTGCTTGCACTGATTGTAGCCAGGAGCAAGACTTTTCTCCCCACTCTCTCTCCTGTTCCTCTCGAGAGTTTGTTATTAAGTGGGACTTGGGGTTTGGGTAGGGAAGCAAGTTCTCCATGCTTGGATGTTCAGCCTGCAGGTGGCAGCACTGCTCTGCCAGCCTTGGCCCTAGCCCCTGGCTCCCAGGACACTTGACCAAAGCTCTTGAGCCTTGCTGTGTATTTCCTCCTCACCAAGCTCTCAGGCACAAATACCAGCCTGGGGAGAGACTGGAGAACAACTCAGACTTAGATCTGGGACCTGTGACAAGGAGGCCATTCCCAGACCAGTCCTGAGCCTGCCCCTCCTTCTGCCCTCCTCTCTGTCTCTGCTGGATGCCGCAACCTGGCCAGATCCTCCTTCCTCTCTCCACTCTCTTCTCTCCTCCTCCTTCCTCTCCTTTCTCTCTCTCTCTCTTCTCTCTCTCTCTCCTCTCTCTCTCTCTCTCTCTCCTGCTCTGCCCCAAATGTTCTCCTCTAACCCTGCGGGCTGCTTTGCCCCAAATGTCCTCCTCTAACCCCTGTGTGCTGCTCTGCCCCAAATGTCCTCCTCTAACCCTGCTGCTGCTCTGCCCCAAATGTCTCCTCTAACCTGCGTGCTGCTCTGCCCCAAATGTCCTCCTCTAACCCTGTGTGCTGCTCTGCCCCAAATGTCCTCCTCTACTCCTCTAACCCTGTGTGCTGCTCTGCCCAAATGTTCTCCTCTACTCCTCTAACCCTGTGTGCTGCTCTGCCCCAAATGTCCTCTCTAACCCTGGGTGCTGCTCTGCCCCAAATGTCCTCCTCTAACCCTGTGTGTGCGCTCTGCCCCAAATATCCTCCTCTAACCCCTGTGTGCTGCTCTGCCCCAAATGTCCTCCTCTAACCCTGTGTGCTGCTCTGCCCCAAATGTGCCTCCTCTACTCCTCTGTGCTGTTCTGCCCCAAATGTCCTCCTCTAACCCTGCGTGCTGCTTCTGCCCAAATGTTCTCCTCTAACTCTGCGTGCTGCTTTGCCCCAAATGTCTCTCCTCTACTACCCCTGTGTGCTGCTCTGCCCCAAATGTCCTCCTCTAACCCTGCGTGCTGCTCTGCAGCCTGCCTCTGCCCCAAAGTCGCTAAAGATTTCTCAGGATGCAAGGTGCTAAAAACAAGCACTAGCTCCTTTCTACTTTTTTTTGTATTTGTTAGATAAGGTCACATCCCTATGTTAACCAGGCTGGGAGTAGCTGGGGTGTACACTGGGCCCTGGCAACATTGTTCTAAGGACTTCTTGTGTACTTAACTCCCTGTGACTCCATTTTACGCATGGGTGCTTCCTACAGGTTCCTTAGAAAACAGCTCATAGGAAGACTGTGGGATTAGGGTAGAGTAAGATAAACTCAGGTGGAAAAGGACTACAGACAAGGAGGTGAAGCTGCAGTGACCTCCAGGAAGCTGACCACCTCTCACTCAGCCCCTGCATTATTAACCCAGTCTCCAGTTGCAGGAGCTATGTCTTCTTAAGTTGCCTTTGATATTTCTGCATTGTACACCCAGGACTCCCCATTTTACAAAGACATCAGAGGCCCAGAGAGGTGAGGGACTTGGCCTGGGCTGTGGAACTATCAGTCCCGAGCTGAGTGTTTGGCCACAGGACCATCACTGCCCACATGCGTGCCCTCTTCAGCCTGTCCATGGGGTCAACAGGTCCGCACATGGGAACTGTGTATCATTTACATTTTTGTGTCTATGTTTCTGTATATGAATGCATGGACCTAATGCATGTTCCCACGTGTGTAGGTATCCATGTAGAAACCAAGAGGGTTTTTTTAATATTACTTTTGTACAAGATTATCAATATCTAAACCTGTTCTCCACCTATCTCCCAACCCCACCAGAGCTCATGATTCTCCCCAACATGCTTTTCATCCCTTCTCAGTCTTTCTCCGATATTCTCCATGTGGAAGTTGACTGTTTTGAGCAAAAGTTCACCTGTTTCAGTCAGTTCTTTGATACAGTCCTTTTTTTAAATTTTTTTATTTTTGTTGTATGTGCATTGAATGCAACTGTCTGCATGTATGTTTGTGCACCTGTCATGCAATGACAAAGAGAGTCAGAAGAGGGTCTTGGATTCCCCTGGGAACTGGAGTTCTCTGAATTGGAAGTTACGGACAATTTTAGCCTCCATGTGGGTGCTGGGGGTTGAACCTGGGTCCTCTCCAAGAGGTGAGTGCTTTTAACCACTGGCTATCCTCCCCCAGCCCATGATGCATTCCTTTCTGTTGTTGTTGTTGTTGCTGTTGTTGTTATTCTCCAAATATGCATCACTCCCAACTGCTTGGACAAAGCTCAGGCCGCCTTTAATCCTACACTTGGAAGGCCAGAGGGCAGGTGGATCTTTGTGAGTTCAAGGCCAGCCTGGCTACAGAGTGAGTTCCAGGACAAGTTGGGGCTACAGGGACCCTGTCTCAAAAAAGACCAAAAAAAAAAAAAAAAAAAAAAAAAAAGCCCCAAGGTCTGTGCACAGAGAAATACAACTAGGTAATGGGCTAAGCATTCACAGATGAGGCGATACCAATCATCGATTTGTTATTTTGGACTTGTTACTTCACTCAGCATGATGTCTTCTAGCTCCAGCACATTTTCCTGCAAAAGCTCATGGGGGAGGGGGGGGGTGTCACCTTTCTTTACTGCCAGTATGGAACTTCCTTGTGGTTAGATGTACCACATTTTCTCTATCCTACTTGTCAGTTGAGGCATTTGGGTTGGTTTCCAGCTCCCTTGCTATTGTGAAGAGAGATGAAATAAACATGGCCCTGGCATGTATCTCTGCGGGTGGGGTGGAGTTTTTGGGTACATGCCTAGAGTGATATGGCTGGGTCAGGTGGGCAAGGTTTATTCCAAGTACTCCCAAGGGTTTCTCCACACTGTTTCTCATACGTGGCTGTAATGAGTTTACATTCGCACACAGCAGTGGATGGTGTCCCCTTTCCCCAACAACCCTTCTCCAGCACTTGGTATCATTTTGATTTCTAGGATCCTAGCCAGTCTTATTTAAATTTTTTATTTTTTTTAATGGTTTGATTTGGATTTCCTTAATGATTAGTGATGTTGAACACTTCTTTTTTAAATTATTATAATAATAATTTTTTATCAAATCTAGACCCATGTCTGCCCAATCCCCCCACTCCACCAGAGCTCAGGCATTCTGCCAAACATGCTTTTCATCTCTTTCTTGGTCTTTCTCAATATTCTCCATGTGGAAGTTGACTGTTTGAGCAGAAGTTCACTGTTTCAGTCAGTTTGATGCAGTCCTTTCTGTTGTTGATGTTTTTTTCAATATGCATCACTCCCAACTGCTTTGGACAAAAGCTCAAAGGGCCATGCACAGGAAATACTTACAACTAGGTAATTGGTGCTAGCATCCACAGATGAGGGATACAAATTCGTCGTTTGTTTTTCTGGGATTGTGTTACTTCACTCAGCATGATGTTTCTAGCTCAGCGCATTTTCTGCAAAGCTCATGATGTCATCTTTCTTTACTGCTGCATAGACTCCATTGTGTAGATGTACCACATTTCTCTATCCACTCATCAGTTGAGGGGCATTTGGGTTGGTTCCAGCGACTCCTTGCTATGTGAAGAGAGATGAAATAAAACATGCTCTGCATGTATCCTCTGTGGTGGGATGAGTCTTGGGTACATGCCTAGGAGTGTAATGGCTGGTTCGGGTGGCAAGTTCATTCCAAGTCTCTTAAGGTTTCTCCACACTGCTTGCATAGTGGCTTCATGAGTTTACATTCACAACAGTGATGAGTGTTACCCTTTCCCCACAATCTCTCCAGCACTTGGTATCAGTTGTTTTCTTTGATCTTAACCAGTCTTATTGGAGTAAGATGATATCTTAAAGTGGTTTTGATTTGCATTTCTTAATGATTAGTTGATGTTGAACACTCTTAAGGTGTTTCTCAGCCATCTCTAATTCCTCACTTGTGAAGTCTCTGTTCAGTCTCTTTGCTCCATCTATGAGTGGGTCATTTTGTTTTCTTTCTTCTTTGTTTGAGTAGCTTTATATATTCTGGTAAATCAATAGCTTTGTTTCAGATGTTTGCTAGTGAAGGTTTCCTCCCACTCTGTGGGATTTTCTTCACTTCCTTTGATTGTTTCTTTATATGTTTGTTTCTTTTTGATGCTTTTGAGTTTTAATGAGGTCCCATTTGTCAACTGTCGACCTTAATTCTTGCACAGCTTCTGTCTGATTTAGGAAGTCTTTTCCTATGCCTATAAAAGTAGTCTGCTGTGCCAACTTCTTCTATCACCTTCAGAGTTTGGGGTTCACGTTGAAGTCTTTAATCCATCTGGAGTGTTTTGTTACAGGTTGAGAGGTGGGGTAATTTCATTCTTCTACAAGTGGTGATCCAGTTTTGTCCAACACCACTTGCTGAAGACGCTGTTTTTTCTCCATTGTGTCTTCTTGGCCCCCTTGTCAAATATGAGATGGCTGAAATTGTATGTGTTCAAGTTGGATCTTTGGTTTATTCCATTGGTCAACAGGTCTGTTTTTGTGCCAGTACAGGCTGTTTTATACTATATCCCTGTAGTATAGTTTGAAGTCTGGTGTAGAGATTCCCCCCTGTGTTGCTCTTTTCACTCAGGGTTGTTTGGCTATTAGGGTGTTGTTGTTTTTCCATAATGAATTAGACTTTTTTCCCCAAGCCTGTGAAGAAACACTTGGTGATTTTATTGGATTGCATAATCTATACAAGAGTTTGGGGAGAAAGGACATTTTTTTAATTATTAGTTTTTTTATTGTGCTTTTGTGATTCATACATTTTTTCCAATTCAGTTCAGGCTTATTTCCCTTTCCCTCCCCCCCTACCCCACCCATCCAGATCATGCATTCTGCCATAAGTGCCTGCATTTATCTCTCAGTTTTTTTTTTTCATTTTTAGCCTATAAGTGATAATCCATGAGATCTTTTTTTTTTTTTTTGGTCTTTTTGAGACAGGGTCTCCCTGTAGCCCCAACTGTCCTGGAACTCACTCTGTAGACCAGGCTGGCCTTGAACTCACAAAGATCCACCTGCCTCTGCCTCCCAAGTGTTAGGATTAAAGGCGGGCCCCTTGAGCTTTTGTCCAAGCAGTTGGGAGTGATGCATATTGGAAACAACAACAACAGCAACAACAACAACAACAGAAAGGACTGCATCATGGGGCTGGAGAGATAGCCTAGTGGTTAAAAGCACTCACCTCTTGGAGAGGACCCAGGTTCAACCCCCAGCACCCACATGGAGGCTAAGAATTGTCCGTAACTCCAATTCCAGGAGAACTCCAGTTCCAGGGGAATCCAAGACCCTCTTCTGACCTCTGTGGCATTGCATGACATGGGTGCACAAACATACATGCAGACAGTGCATTCATACACATACAAAAATAAATAAAATTTAAAAAAAGAAAGGACTGTATCAAAGAACTGACTGAAACAGTGAACTTTTGCTCAAAACAGTCAACTTCCACATGGAGAATATCGAGAAAGACTGAGAAAGAGATGAAAAGCATGTTTGGGGGAATGCATGAGCTCTGGTGGGGTTGGGAGATAGGGTGGAGAACATGGGTTTAGATTTGATAATCTTGTACAAAATATATATTAAAAAAAACCCTCTGGTTTCTACATGGATACCTACACACGTGGGAACATGCATAGGTCCATGCATTCATATACAGAAACATAGACACAAAAATGTAAATGATACACAGTTCCCATGTGCGGACCTGTTGACCCCATGGACAGGCTGAAGAGGGCACGCATGTGGGAGTGATGGTCCTGTGGCCAAACACTCAGCTACGGGACTGATAGTTCCACAGCCCAGGCCAAGTCCCTCACCTCTCTGGGCCTCTGATGTCTTTGTAAAATGGGGAGTCCTGGGTGTACAATGCAGAAATATCAAAGGCAACTTAAGAAGGACATAGCTCCTGCAACTGGAGACTGGGTTAATAATGCAGGGGCTGAGTGAGAGGTGGTCAGCTTCCTGGAGGTCACTGCAGCTTCACCTCCTTGTCTGTAGTCCTTTTCCACCTGAGTTTATCTTACTCTACCCTAATCCCACAGTCTTCCTATGAGCTGTTTTCTAAGGAACCTGTAGGAAGCACCCATGCGTAAAATGGAGTCACAGGGAGTTAAGTACACAAGAAGTCCTTAGAACAATGTTGCCAGGCCCAGTGGTACACCCCAGCTACTCCCAGCCTGGTTAACATAGGGATGTGACCTTATCTAAAATACAAAAAAAAAGGTAGAAAGGAGCTAGTGCTTGTTTTTAGCACCTTGCATCCTGAGAAATCTTTAGCGACTTTGGGGCAGAGGCAGGCTGCAGAGCAGCACGCAGGGTTAGAGGAGGACATTTGGGGCAGAGCAGCACACAGGGGTTAGAGGAGTAGAGGAGGACATTTGGGGCAAAGCAGCACGCAGAGTTAGAGGAGAACATTTGGGGCAGAGCAGCACGCAGGGTTAGAGGAGGACATTTGGGGCAGAACAGCACAGAGAGATAGAGGAGGACATTTGGGGCAGAGCAGCACACAGGGTTAGAGGAGGACATTTGGGGCAGAGCAGCACACAGGGGTTAGAGGAGGACATTTGGGGCAGAGCAGCACACAGGGGTTAGAGGAGGACATTTGGGGCAGAGCAGCACCCAGGGGTTAGAGGAGGACATTTGGGGCAGAGCAGCACACAGGGGTTAGAGGAGTAGAGGAGAACATTTGGAGCAGAGCAGCACACAGGGTTAGAGGAGTAGAGGAGGACATTTGGGGCAGAGCAACACACGGGTTAGAGGAGGACATTTGGGGCAGAGCAGCACGCAGGGTTAGAGGAGGACATTTGGGGCAGAGCAGCACGCAGGGTTAGAGGAGGACATTTGGGGCAGAGCAGCACGCAGGGTTAGAGGAGGACATTTGGGGCAGAGCAGCACACAGGGTTAGAGGAGGACATTTGGGGCAAAGCAGCCCGCAGGGTTAGAGGAGAACATTTGGGGCAGAGCAGGAGAGAGAGAGAGAGAGAGAGAGAGAGAGAGAGAGAGAGAGAGAGAGAGAGGAAGGAGGAGGGAGAGAAGAGAGTGGAGAGAGGAAAGAGGATCTGGCCAGGCTTGCGGCATCCAGCAGAGACAGAGAGGAGGGCAGAAGGAGGGGCGCAGGCTCAGGACTGGTCTGGGAATGGCCTCCTTTGTCACAGGTCCCAGATCTAAGTCTGAGTTGTTCTCCAGTCTCTCCCCAGGCTGGTATTTGTGCCTGAGAGCTGGGTGAGGAGGAAATACACAGCAAGGCTCAAGAGCTTTGGCAAGTGTCCTGGGAGCCAGGGGCTAGGGCCAAGGCTGGCAGAGCAGTGCTGCTCACCTGCAGGCTGAACATCCAAGCATGGAGAACTTGCTTCCCTACCCAAACCCCAAGTCCCACTTAATAACAAACTTCCGAGAGGAACAGGAGAGAGGTGGGGAGAAAAAGTCTTGCTCCTGGCTACAATCAGTGCAAGCAGAAGTGACCATGTTTGCAACCCTCTCACACAAACTAATGCTCGCCTACTGCAATGCACACCCTGGAAGCCCTGAGATGAGTGACACTGGCCCACTAAGTTATAGACCTGCTAGGAAGCCTCTGGCATCAACAACATGGAAAACAGTGCTGAGTTTCAGGGATGGGAAGGTGGTCCAGTCAGTAAAGCGCTTGCTACACACAAGAGGCCCACTGAGGCCCTAGTGTTGGGGAGGTGGAGATAGGCAGTTCCTTAGAGCTAGGCAATGAATGACCTACAGGGTTCAGTGACAAACTTTGTCTCAAAAAATAAGGAGAAGAGCAATCAAAGATATCCGAAGTTGATATCCAGCCTCTACATGCACACACTTGCATGCACACACTTGCATGCACATCTACACACTTGCACATACAAACACATCTGGAAACAGTGCTAAGTTTTATTTTTGTTGTACTGAGGATTGAGCATGGGCCTCATGTGTGCTAGGCAAGCACTTTACTACTGAGCTATATCCCCTCCCTCTAACAGTTTAAAATCCAGCTTTTATTGTATACAAGGTTCTGTGCTCAGCATTTTAAATACATGTTTTCATTTAATCCTCATATATACAGCTTTACACAATATTATCAAATCACCATTATGACTTTGTAGAGTAGGACAGTGTGATACATAGATGCCAGTTTGCCTGTTTGTTCACAGAGTCAGGCTTTGCAGTCAAGCCATGCTGCCAGCCAATTGTCAACAGAAGAAAAGTGTCTGCTCTCACTGCGGCAGGAAGTGACCTTGTGGAGCCTTGAAGGAGGGACCTAATTAGAAGCACTGAGTGAAAAAAAAAACACTGAGTGTAGGCCTTGAAAATTCTAGAAACAATACAGAAAAGTGCAAGCAAGTAGGGTAGCCAAGGAGCAGTGTGCTGCTGGGGAGGACACCATGAATCTGGGCTGACAGAGACACAGGTCACAAGGTGGAGGCCTTTTAGTCAGTCAAAGGCCTTGGGGCTGTTGTAGATTGTGGGGTCGCCACCGGGATTTGTGGCGGGGCCCACTCAATCCTAGGACGACCCATGTGGAAAGCCAGCGCAGGAAAGCACACCACGTGTACGCAGGCTGAGGTTGAAATGCAGAGAGAGATTTTATTCCAACATGCCTGCTTAAATGTCCATCATGACTCAATTTGTCACTATGCCCCACCCCATGGGTGTGTCCAGGGAGGTACCATTGGCTTAGAACCCAACCCATTCTAACTAAGTTTTCCCACATCTCGCCCTTTTAATTTTATTTTTTTAATTTTTCTGAGAGGCAGGGGAGCCCATGGGTGAGGCTAACAACCCAAAGGAACCTAAGTTTTAAATAGCCAGCTGCTCTAGCCTGTTTTGAGTGCTAGGCAGTGGGGGACAGATCAGACCTAAAACTTTATTTTCACACTAAGGCCAATTAATATCCAAAAATCCCAACCATAAGCAATGAATGTAAGTAATATTCATGTAAAACCAATTAGCAAGTATCTATGTTTATATATTGAACAACCCAAGGTTCCCATAGTCCAATTGGAAAAGCTTGTATGCACAAGCATGTTGATCAAATAAGAGTCCAGTGTATATTGCTGTAGTCTCACGATTCACCCCAATCTCTCTGCAGCCCTTACATTCTACTACGCCTCCTCTTCCACAAGTTGTTCCCTAGGCTTCGGAAAAGGGCACAAGTGGGTGAGAAGCAAAGCAGTCTGTTTTCTCTGGAGATGTCATTTTTTACTCTAGTCAGGTTGTTTCCCTTCATGGGTTGACAGCTTATCCAGGTTACCTTTTTAATCTTACTAACAAAGCACAAACAATTAGATGTACAGGCATTTAAACATTATTATTATGGCAAGCTAAGCTGTGAGCACAGACACGGATGTTTGTCACAAACTGTGGTTTCTCTATAAAGGGTGACAAGTTCTTATTGTGGCTTATATCATCTCCTAACCACTAGAGGATGTAAGCTTGTGGCATCAGCCATGAATTATTCCTCCAAGGAGAGAGCTAATAGCCAATTAAATTTGGAATATATATAGACACATGGCTGCCACTGTTGCACAATATCTCCAGGCAGTTGAGGTGTAGCTGATACTGACAGAGGAGACTTGCTTGACTCAAAGAGACCAATATTTTGCTTTACTGCATTAGTGGCCTTTGGTAACACTCTCTGGCATTTCAGAGGCCAACTGCACATTAGCAAGTGATGTCTCAAAACATTTTTTCATGCTTAAACCAGGTCTTCGACAACAGGGACTTACCTTTCTCCTTGCAGATATCCCATTTTTATAGGCAAAGGGCCTTTATAATTTTGGGGGCTTGGATCCCCCAGCTAACATCTCCTTGGCAGAATAATCCATTGCTGATATCAGAGCTCTCCTGTATTAATATATTTTGCTTAGTTACACAGCTTATAGAGACTTTACTATTATCTACAGTCAGGGAATGACTTCAGTACCATCATGTTTCTCTTTTTCCTATAAAAGGGAAGAGGTAGGAAGGTTTCTCAGCATCTGGAAGGTAAACTTCATTAGGGCCCATTATGAATAGTTAACCCAAATAGAATTCAGAGAGATGCTCAGTGTCTGTGAGTCAGGCAATCTGAGGTTCCTTTTTCTTTCATGTTCAGATGGGTCAGCCTCTCTGCTGGAATTTCCTAGTCCATCCTGCACAGCCAAAAGTTGTACATTTTCAGGCATTTAAGTTGGTGTTTTTACCTGTGGTAACATACAAATATCCTCCCATTGTTAGTTTCAAGACCTCAAAATTGAAAATTTATCAAAAGGTTTGGAATACAGAAGGAATATTATACCACCTTCCTCTTTTGTTTTTTTAAATTTTTATGTTTTGATCTATAGATGCCTAAGTTGTCCTACAAGCAAAGGAAAAATGTTACAAGGTGATACTGTATAACACAGAAAAATATAGAGACCATTTGTGTACCTTAACCCCAAAGTTATTGTTGGAAAGTCAATACAGATTATGCATAAAACAATTAACATTTTACATTCCCAATTAGGTCAAATGTATTACCATTTTAACTATCTTCCTCCAAGCTCTTGGCCTTTTCCAGGCCTGGCATGAAAACCTGCTTTAAAGATTTTTCAATATCTAGTTCTTAATAAAATTTTCTTTTACAGTTCTTATGCCCTTAGTCAAATAAAGACTGGCTAGATATGCCCCATGAGATGTTGTTACCATCATTACCATCTTGATTTTTTTCGTTTTTTTGTTTTTGTGGGAGCTTCTAGGAAGCTTCCTTTGTCACGAACAGGTGCAATGCAGTCCTGCTAAGGGGAGAGGGACGCACAGTGCCCACTTTGTGGACAGTGTGGGGAACTGCCCCATTATGTAGAGGTCAGTTGGTCACTTCCGTGACCTGACCGGAGAGGTATCTTCCTACTCGGGTCCTTGGCCTGGGACAACGAAACACGTTTCCCACTCTTGGCCGAAACTTTCCACCTGCCCAAGCCCAGGACAGGAATTTCACACCAGCTTTTCAGGTTGGTGGTCCGCAAAGGGAGCCTTTTTCCAAACCAACTTGTCACCCACAACACCAGCTACCCACTGGTCATTTGAATAAAATGCAGGCTCAGCCTGTATGCGCACAAAAAATTTAAAAATGGTGGCCGCGAATTCTGGAATGATGTTAATTGGAACTCAATTTTTTTTTATTTTTATACCTTTTATTTTTTATTCCCAAATACCCAAAAACTTATTAACAGTTTAATACAATGAAAACCCAGTTGCATCTTTGTTTTAGATGTTGAAAGGGCATAACCAGTAGATGGCAGTGTAGATCCATTATTTTAAGATTTTTAATAGATAACCCATAACCTTTGTTGAAATTGAATTATGTTTTGACTGTTTAATATAAATTTACGTCTTGAGAAGGAAGGGCCACGTTCCAACTCAGAGGCAATGTTTTTACTGGTATCATGGCTGTTAACATTATAATATACTTAGAACACAAGTGCACACATCCATACACATGTGTGTGCACACATACATACACACATACATGCATACATACATAATAAAGATTTGTTAGGTTGACCGTAAGAGAAGAAAGCCATATTGATTGATGTTCACCGAGAAACATGAAATTTTTATAATTTGTTACAGGGTTATTTTTACATCATTAGAATAAATGTCCTAGTAATGCATGAAACAGCTGAGATCCATATGCCACCCCTTAGGCCCATTTGCAACCACTTGCCTTTAATGAACTATACCTAAAGTTTACTATTCTTTCCCTATCCTGTCCTTTCTGGTTAATTACTCCTAAGCTGTCCCTATGCTATTTACAAATCTAAAGATTGAGGATATCCAAAAGTAGACAGGCTAAAGTTGTTTGTAGTTTTGGAACAATCCATCTTGTCTTACTATTAAGGACTTTGGAATAATAATTATTATCCATAATCACAATTACAACCATTATTAATTATTACTAATTGTCAATAATTAGTATTAACCATTATTAGTCACAATGATCACTAATAATTATGAATAATTGTCAATAATAGCAGATAACAATGAACAATTTATCATTAGACTGAATTTCTATCAATTATTAATAATTATATTTAATAACTATCAATAACAATTACTAATAATAATTAACAATAATCTATCATTAAACTGAATAATATGCATACTATAAACCCAATTAAAAATTGTTAACACTAAGGGGTATAAAACAAACATCTTTTATGAATTGAATCTATTTTTGTTTATAGTTAGCTAAATAGATTTAAACCTGTGGGATTATAATGAATTAAAAGTGGGAACTCACATTCACTCACACATACATGCAGCTTGAAGATGGGCTTAAAGAAACTTAAAACAATTTTATTCAAAAATTTTCTCATTTAAATTGAACCAAAATATCAATTTACGTTGTTAAAGAGACTTTTACCAATGGTCCTTAAAAAAGACAATTTATCGGAGCAAGTTTGTTTTGTTAGAACTTCAAGGCCTGTAAATTCTCCTAGAAATCCATCTATCTTGTTTCCAAAATGCTGAAATGAAAAAAGATGTTACCTAAAATCAAAATTTAGTGGGCATGATTTAGATACCATATGCTCAGTGGGGCAGCTGGTATGCATGCCCAGCAGGCAGGCTTATGGCACCAGGCCAGAGCTCAGACCACGTGTGATCAAGAATTCTGTGAGAAGAGATTTTTAAAGTGAAACACATTTAAATGGAGCAAGATAAAATTAAATCAACCATATCTAGGGTACCTGGGGGTTAAGTAAAAATATTACACTTTAAGTTAAACATGCTGAGATGGATTTGAATTACTGTTGGCTAAAATAAATCCTAACCTTGGATTTACAAGTAGCCAGCAGCTTTTAGGTAAGAAGAGTTAGATTTAGAAAAAACCCATAAGAAGACAAGAGAGCAACACACTTTTATCTAAAAACATATTTTGTATATAAAACTTAAGAGAAAAGTGGCCAAGGCTTGAAATTATCTAGAAGATGCTCTTGGAGGAGGGTGGTTCTGTGAAAGGCCTTAATTTGCAACAGAAAGAAGTGTGCTCAGGTCTAAGAGAGCTACTGGGAGAAAATCTACATATGAACAAGATTGGAACCGAACTTGAGGAGCCTGACAGCAGGAGTCTTTCTTTGGGGGGATGGAATTTAAAACCAGAAAGTTTTTCAGACCTGTAGAATTATGAAAAATTGTTTTAAGGCCAAACATAACTGCTATTTTTATTAATATTTATTAATAATTTAATATTAAATTCAGCCTTGAGGTCATTGGCTTTTATAGCCTGTAGGAGTGACCATGCCAGGAGGTATATGCCTGGAAGGCACGGGGTGCTCCCACTGAACCAAATCAGAGGCAGGCTCTCCACGTGTACAAACTCACATGCCCTCAGGCCACAGTCCCATCCACTGAGACCAGCAGGAAAGACGGCTCCACCACAACAGATAGATATCAGCAGAGAGAGAAGAAAAAGAAGAAAAGGGCAAGATTTAGGGGTATGCATACCTAAGTTGTTAAGGTTTCCTTCTGCCCCATGTTCGGACGCCAATTGCGGGATCGCCGCCGGGATTTGTGGCGGGGCCTACTTAATCCTAGGACTACCCATGTGGAAAGCCAGTGCAGGAAAGTATACCACGTGTACGCAGGTTGAGGTTCAAATGCAGAGAGATTTTATTCCAAAATGTCTGCTTAAATATCCATCATGACTCAATTTGTCACTACGCCCCACCCCATGGGTGTGGCCAGGGAGGTACCATTGGCTTAGAACCCAACCCATTCTAAATAAGATTTCCCACAGTAGATGTAATTGCTGTTCCTGAAGATGTTTTGAAATGTGTGATTGTTAGTCAAAGGAGAGTTTGTATGTGTGATTAAATGAAGGATTTTAATCACAATGACCTTAAGAGACAGAAACAGGAGGACATGACAGAATCAGACTTCCAGAGACTTGAAGATTCTAAAGTGCCAGCTCTGAAAATAAAGAAAGGGGACATTGGTCCAAGAACGGAGGAGGTTTCTAAAAGCTGGAAGATTCAGGTGCAGACTCCATAACCCTCATAGCTCCAGAAGGCTGCAGCCTGTGATAGCTTGATTTTTATGGCTCTCAGTGAGACCTACTTTGGATTTCCTTTTATTTTCATATTTATATCTATTTACTATGTGTATGAACGTTTTACCTGCATATATGTAACTGCAGTCATGCTGTGCAGTGCCTGTGGAGAGCAGATGCAACGCATGGCCTATGGAGAGCAGATGGTGTGCAGGGCCTGTGGAGAGCAGACGGTGTGCAGGGCCTGTGGAAAGCAAATGGTGTGCAGGGCCTGTGGAGAGCAGATGGTGTGCAGGATCTGTGGAGAGCAGATGCTGGCAGGGCCTGTGGAGAGCAGATGGTGTGCAGGTCTTGTGGAGAGCAGAACCTGTGCAGGGCCTGTGGAGCTGCAGATGGTGTGCAGGGCCTGTGGAGAGCAGATGGTCTGCAGGATCTGTGGAGAGCAGATGGTGTGCATGGCCTGTGGAGAGCAGATGGTGTGCAGGGCCTGTGGAGAGCAGATGCTGTGCAGGGCCTGTGGAGAGCAGATGGTGTGCAGGGCCTGTGGAGAGCAGATGGTGTGCAGGGCCTGTGGAGAGCAGATCCTGGCAGGGCCTGTGGAGAGCAGATGGTGTGCAGGACCTCTGCAGTGCAGATGCTATGCAGGGCCTCTGGAGAGCAGACGGTGTGCAGGGCCTGTGGAGAGCAGATGGTGTGCAGGGCCTGTAGAGAGCAGATGGTGTGCAGGACCTCTGCAGTGCAGATGCTGTGCAGGGTCTGTGGAGAGCAGATGCTGTGCAGGGCCTCTGGAGAGCAGACGGTGTGCAGGGCCTGTGGAGAGCAGATGGTGTCAGATCCCCTTGGAGTGTTGGATGTCTGTTGTCCACTGTGTGGGTGTTTTGGATGTTTGTTGGCCACCATGAGAGTTTTGGGAACTGAACCTGGATCCTCTGCAAGAACAGCCAGTGCTTTCTTAACCAATGAGTCATCTCTTCAGCCCCCTTTTGTTTCTTTTTTACATTTATTTATTAGTTGTAAAGATGATTAATAGATAGATAGATATACATACTACATACATACATACATACATACATGTATTTGGGGGTAGCATGGTATGATGTTCATATGGAGGACAGAGAGCAACTTTCAGGAGTCATTTCTTTCCTACCTTGTTGGCTCCAGGTATTGAGCTCAGCTCATCAAGTGTGGTGTTAAGCGCCTTTACTCACTGAGCCACCTCACTGGCTCTCACTTTGGGTTTCTGACTTCTAGGACTATGCAACAACCAATGCGTGTCATCTTAAGTGTGTGTGTCGTCTTTGTTACAGTAGCCACAAAAAACTATATGCTTAGACATATGTTGGTGCCTATATGGTGTAAGTGACATTGTCTTGGCATTAGAAAGCCCAAGTTACAGCATTAATCAGCATGGGCTAAAATGTGTGACCCCAGGCAAGTTCTGGTCTATTTCTTCCATTCAAATATTAGAAGGCTATATATTAAGAAAGCAAGTTCTAAAGAAACTGTATCTGTGGGCCTGGAGGAGTAGCTCCATGGTAGAATGGTATGCACAATGCCCTGGGTTGTTTGATTCCCCAGTGGTGAAGACAAAAAGTTAAAAAAAAAAACAAAAAAACTTTATATTAAAGGTCTTTCAAACCACTGAACCTTGGCTGACTAGAACAGTGTGATTAATGGAGAGATGGAATGTTGTAGATCAGGAGCCAAAGGGATGTTTTAGGCCATTTAACAGCCAAGTTTACCTTAACTTTTATTTCTGACCCAATATCCTCGTGATGATGAGGAAAACCACCCAGAATGTATCATGAGCTTAGCAGACCTTTAGCCTCTACCTACTCTAAAGCTAAGAATATTACAAGATAATGTCTGAAATCTATGGAAAGAATCTCTCCACCTGCTGCAGTGGACCCCCGTGATGGTGCCACCTGTTGCAGTAGACCTCCCGACTGTGCCACCTGTGCAGTTGGTCATGTGTTGATCTATGGCTTCCAATCTGCTACCTTTCCCACAGTAGAACATGTTATTCACAATAGCTCAAACTGTGCTTCCAGGCCATGTTCACTCTAATTTTAAATTTTCTTTTAAAAATGGAATCAGGGGCTGTCAAGATAGGTCAGTGCGTAAAGGTGATGACTGCCAACCCAAAAACCTGCCTCTGACTTCTTCATGTAGACTGTGGCACACACACACACACACACACACACACACACACACAACACACACAGATACACATACACACACATAATTTTTAAAATTAGAAAAATAAGAAATAAAAAGAGTCATTCTTTAAAGTTGCCAATATGGATTATAAGATTGTTTGTAGCTCAAAGCCATTATGCTGAGTGAGGTGACACAGTCCCAGAAAGACAAACAGAGAATGGTTTCCCTCATTTGTGGATGCTAACACCAAATCCCCCAGATGAAAGGCAAGGTGAATAACATTATTGTTGTATTTCTGTTTATCTGAAAGCAACTATGCTGTTATAATGTGAATATCTCAATGGGCTCTAGAATCCACCCACCAATTATTTTCAGACTCTGTAATTACTATATATGGGTGGAAAGTATGTATCCATATTTTAGAATAACATGAAATTAATGGAGGAAAATGTGAATTCCTAAGCATAAAAAAAGACTGAAAGATGCAGGGCAGTTATGATAGAGTACATGATCTGGGATGGTTTGGGGTGGGGTGGTGGGGAGGGATAGGGGAATATGCCTGAACAGAAATGAAAAATGATATATGAAATACATAAAACATCAATAAAAATGTATACAAATAAATAAAATGAATAAATACTTGAAAAAAAAGATTGTAGAAACTCAGCAGAATGATGGAGCTGTAGTTAACCTAACTCAAGAAAGATCGAGCAAGGAGGAGGAGGAGGAGGAGGAGGAGGAGGAGGAAGAGGAGGAAGAGGAAGAGGAGGGAGAGGAAAGAGGCGGAGGAAGAGAAGGGAGAGGCAAAAAGAGAGGGAGGAAGGAACTGAGGACTCTGCTACACCAGAGCTGCTTTCCTGTTTCCCTTTTAGTGGTCACAGGATGATTTGGCTTCATTACTACAACTGGCAGGGTTCCTTGCTCTTGGCCTCAAAGACAGGTGTGTGGTGACCTGGAAAGCACAAAGTGGGCTTTGGGATCATTCTGTCTGGGTTACCTGTGTATGAACTTGGACAAGTTTCTTAACTTCTCCCACACTGTCTCCTCACTGGTAAACAAAGATGATCCTGGCCATCCCCCTGGCATGTGTGCTGGTTGAGGGAGAAGTGCTACCTGCCTGGTGAGGCCTCTGGGCTGAGTGGGTTCCCTGCTGGGACCAGGGCAAGGAACACATTTGATCTTGATCCAAACTAAACAAAGAAAAAAACCTACTGTCTATTCTGGGGCTGCTCAAGCTCCAGAGAGCAGACCCCTTCTTTGGAATCATAGAAACTTTGTCTTGGAATCCAATCACTGCTCTACTATGGGGGACTCAGGTCTGCCTCAGCCCACAAGTCTCAGGGAGGCAGGAGTTTGGGAAAACCTCAAAGTTTTGCTTCTGACTGGAGGGTCATGAAGCCTTTCTTCCCAGTGCCTGTGAAAGTGCTAGCAGCAGTAACAGCAGGTACCCAGGAGGTCTTATGGAGCTGAAGGGAGACCACCAGCCTTTGGGCCATACTCAACTCTGGGTCTCACACCCTGAGCAGTTGAGCTGAGGTTGAGTACATCCAGGATAAGAAATGGGGAAGAATCCTGCCCCATGAGACAGCTGGAAGGCCTGATTTGTGGGAGCAGAGTACTCCAGGAGTTCTGGGGCACTACTTTTACAAGTCCTGTGGATTCTGAGTTGCTTAGCCTTTTATGTGGAGACTACTGTTTCTCTATCCCTAACTCTCAGAAAATTAAAATGTTTATTGTTAATGATTTCTTCCTAATTTTGTAGTATCAATATTCATGCAAAGAAATAAATTAAAACATGGAAAATCAAAATCAGAATTCAGCATCTGCAGATGGTATCGCTAATGTTTCTGTGTGTATCCTTCAGATTCACATGCATTAATAACCAAGCATACTTGATCATCTGTTCTTGATTGAAGGCAATGTAAGCCAACTCTAGATGGCTCTATTACTTAGTGCACACCTAGCTGCTCTATTAGGAAGATCTCCAAATAACAATGGCTTTACACTATGCAAGTTTATTTCATGCTCACATAATGCTCCAAATAGCCATCATTGCTGGCTAAAGAGAAGTGCTGTGGTTTGGACGTGCCCTCCAAAGTTCACACACTGGGACTTTAATTCCAAATTCCTATGTTTGTGGTTTTAGGAGGTAAGGCCTATGGAAAGTAATTAGGATTGGATGAGGATATGAGGGTGGGGTCTCCAAAATGACGCATTTTAGGAAAAGAAATACCCAAGCTAGAGCATTAGCTGTGTGATGCCCTCCACTACATTAGGATTCAGCAATAGACCTTTGTCTATTGCCAATGTTGTGCTCTTAGGTTTCCTGTAACTGTGAGCCAAAGGAACCTCTATTCTGCTTAACTTACCCAGTCTGTAGTATTCTGATACAGCAGATGAAAACAGACCAGGGAACAGTCATTCAAGGACTCAGGTCAAAGGCAGCAAAATCCCCGTGGCTTCCTGTCACCAGCCAACAAGCAGCTAAATGAACAGGGAAGAGAGGAGTGAAGGATTGCACAGGGGAGCTTTATGGGCTGTACTGTTCCTTCCTTTTCTGTTGAATAGTATTCAGTCAGATGGCCGCGCCTGTGAAAATCTATAGAATTGACAGGGGTTTGGGTTACCAAGCTAGAGACTGAGCTGTTTCTATGAAGCTCCAGAGAGTCAAGGCATAGGAGGCAATAACCATGGTGAGCATCTTGCAGCCAGCAGGGCCACCACTGTGCCCTCAAGAGGGACCAAGAATTGCTTCCAGCTCTTCTTTAGCTCCCAGCATCACTCTCTTGGGGTCCTGTGTCCTAGAAGAGAGCATCTATTCCACAGAGGAAGCCAAGTCATGACCTCTTTGTTGTAGAGGCTGGATCTGCCTCTGTCTCAGCATAGAGGTTGGCTTCTCTTCCCTGTGGGGTCACCCCACCACTCCCCAAAAGAGACAGCTTTCTTCCCACCCATCATTACTATGGTATAAAAGATGATCAAATTGTGTGTATTTAAGATAGACAATATGATTATTATGCACAAACACTTTGTAAAATGATTACCACAGTCAAACTAATTAACACATCATCATTTCACAAGGTTACTTGGTGTGCAGCAAGAACACTGAAGACCTACTCTCTTAGTATATTGCAGGTGCAGTCTACTGTACTGCAAGTAGATCTTTGGAACGTGTTCATCTATACCTGGAACTCCGCAGCATCCCATCCACAGCTCCCTATCCTTGGCCATCCCCATTGCACTCTCTGCTTTTACTTTTGAGGTGAGGTCATGTTATGGACAGTCTAGAGAACTCCTTAAAAAGTCTATTGGAGCCAGGCGTGGTGGCGCATGTCTTTAATCCTAGCAGAAGCAGGTGGATCTTGGTGAGTTCAAGGCCAGCCTGGTCTACAGAGTGAGTTCCAGGCCAGTTGGGACTAGAGGGAGACCCTGTCTCAAAAAGACCAAAAAAAAAAAGTCTATCGGAGATTGCACCCAGAGCCTCACAGATGCTAGGCACACACTCTACCACTGACTTCAAAGTCTTTAAAGTGTGTGTGTGTGTGTGTGTGTGTGTGTGTGTGTGTGTGGACAGAGTCCAGAAGAGGGTGTTGGATCTTCTGGAGCTGGAATTAGAGGGGGTTGTGAGCTACTCAGTATGAGTACTGGGAACCTAATTCTGGTCTTCTAGAACAGAATGTGCTCTTAACTGCTAAGCCATCTTTCCAATTCCCATGGCCTCAAATTCTTGATCTTCCTGCCTCAGCCTCCTGAGTGCTCAGATTATAGGCATGTATCACCACAGCTGATATATTCTTTTGCTTTTATGAGTTCAACATTTTAAAATTTCACTTTAAGTGAGATTGATATATTTTCTATATTTGTCAATATTGACAAAAGAGACAATTTTCTGAGGAGTTGCCAAGAAAGAATATTGGTGCTATGTAATCAAAATAACAAGTTTGTATGTTATTTCACTATTGTTCTAATTATTTTTTTCTCCTGCGGATAAACCATGCTGACCAAAAGCAACTCAAGGAGAAAAGAGTTTATTCCATCTTATATCTCCCAGGTTAGAGTCCTCCATTGGGAGGTCAGGGCAGAAACTAGAGGCAGGAACTGAAGCAGAGACCACAGAGGAACACTGCTTACTGCTTCTTTCCCCTTGCTCAGCTCTTTTCTTATACAATCAGGCCCACCTGCCTATGGATGGCACTGCTTACAATGGGCCAGACCCTTCAATATCAATTAGTAATCAAGGAAATGCTCACACACATGCCCACTGGCCAGTCAGATAAAGAACATTCTTCAGTTGAAGATTTTTCTTTCAGGTGACTCTAGTTGTGTCAAGCTGGCACAAACTCAGGAGTACAGCTTTGCTAGGCTGCTGGACCTGCATCCCTGCCCTTACTACCAGGCTTTCTCCTCCATCTCCCTATGAAGTGGCCAAAGCTACTCCATGGTTTACACAGCAACAGAAGGAAGCCAAAGGTCTGGTATATGCAACAACCCAGAGGCCTCCCAACAAGGAGCCGTGAGGAGTTTAAGACCCTTAAAGCAGCTGAGTCCCATGAAGATTTCTGTGTTAAGGCCTCAAATTACAGATATAAATTTCCAATGCTTCCCCATCATCAAAACAGCCCAGTTGATAAAGAGCAGGTGGAGAGGGAAAAGAGCCTACAAGTGCAGGTTTCACCCCAATTCCTCAATTTGGAAGTGCTTGTCTTCAAGGACCCTCACTCCATGACAGTCCTTGCCATACTCCAATTGTCATTTGAAACAGTAGTTTCAATTGCCATGAAACAAAGCCTCCATAAGAACGAAGGATAGAGTTTCCATGGGCTCCGGGACAGCTAAGCCTATGAAGGAACATGGAGGTGATCTCCCAGAGAGCACATGTCAGCTCAGTGCCCCTTCCCAGATGCCTGACTCCAGGCATCTCATCCACCTAGTAGTTCAGTAGTCTCCTTTGCAAATACCCTTTTTATTTGCAAATACCCAGGTTCTATGAGCTGCTCTCATAAATGGATCAAATCCAAGCAAGGTGTCAGGTAACCTCAGTTTAGCCAGTAGGTCAAAACCATTGACCACAAATCTGTGGCTGCTACTGGCACCTGAAGTGAGGGACAGTCTCATGGGACCAAGCCCTTTACCCATGGGACCTTAGCTATCTCCAGATGGACAGGCTCAGAACCATATATTAGAAGATACGCAGCTAGTGTCACAGCAGAACTGCTTGCTAGGTTGTTGGGGAGAATACCTACCACCACAACAGTAGTTAAATAAACACTCATCCTATGAACCATTAAATCCATGGCCACAAAAGCCTGGTGGCTCAGGCCTGTAATCCCAACTACTCTAGAGGCTGAGGTAGGAGGATCAAAAGTTCAAGGTCAGCCTTGGTAATTTAATATGACCTTATCTCAAAACTTTAAAAAGTTAAGCCAGGGGTGGTAGAACATACCTTTAATTCCAGCACTCAGGAAGCAGAGGCAAGTTGGAGCTCTATGAGATCAAGGCTAGCCTGGTCTCCATAGTGAGTTCCAGGCTGGTGAGGACTATAGAGACCCTGTTCAAAAAGACAAAAAAAAAAAAAAAAACCTTTAAAAAGTAGAAAGAGGAATGGGGGTGTAGCTTTAAACAGGGAACACCTCACCTCAAATGCCCATCATCCAGAGGAGGTAGAAATAAACTGGTATGATCACACAGCAACAGACTTTTACCAGTACCGGTGAAGGATACAAGCCGTGAGTGAATCTTAAAAAATGTCTGGTGAGCAGAAGCCACCAGACTACAGGAATAATCCTGCATATTTGCATTTACAAGGAGTTCAAGAGTAAGCAGAATGTGTGATAGAACTCAGAATGGTGAGCAAACTCACTGGGAGCACAGAAATGCCCTCCAGGTAGTCACATGGGTATGCATGTACAAAAAGTCACTGAGTCTTGTCTTGTGAAATTTGTTATTCCGCTGTAATCCCCAGTCAGGTGACAGTGACCACCATAAGGTGATGCTCACTTCTCCATGTCTAGCCCCAATTTCTAGGTATGCAGGGGATGCTGAGGGCTGAGACTTGGACCCACAGTGCAGCTGTGGCCTAGCGGCCTTGCCGGCCTCCTCTGTGCGACCTCCAGCAGGAGGGTACTCTCTTCATGACACAGGAACCAGTGGTCCCATTTGTTTTTTTTTTTTTAATTTTTTTATTATTATTTATTTCTGTATGTGTATGAATGTACTGTCTGCATGCAAGTCTGTGCACCCGTGTCGTGCAATGCCGCGGAGGTCAGAAGAGGGTCTCGGATTCCTCTGGAGCTGGAGTGCTCCTGGAACTGGAGTTTCAGACGGCTCTCAGCCGCCATGTGGGTGCTGGGGATCGAACCCGGGTCCTCTGCAAGAGCGGTCGGCGCTCCTAACCGCTAGGCCATGTCTCCAGCCCCCAGTGGTCCCATTTGTGACTCAGTCCCTCCTTCCTTCGTTTCTTTTATTTATTTTATTACATGTATGAATGTACTGTCTGCATGTAGGTCTGTGCACCCGTGTCATGCAATGCCTCCGAGGTCAGAAGAGGGTGTCGGATTCCCCTGGAACTGGAGTTAAAGATGGTTCTTAGCCGCCACGTGGGTGCTGGGGATCGAACCCGGGTCCTCTGCAAGAGCAGTCGGTGCTCTTAACCGCTAGGCCATCTGTCCAGCCCCCCTCCATTTCTTAATTCACATTTCTCTAACTGGTAGTGTGGTTGAACTGCTAGAACACAGTTACTAGCCCTTTGCATTCTCCGTTAAGAGTCTGACATTTTCCAGGTCTCTGTTCCACAAACTACCAGGAGGGAAAATGTATTAGCTATTTGTCTCATGCAGCAAGATGCAACTTAAGGGTTTATTTTGGCTTACAGATTGAGGGGACAAGCCTGGAAGAGGGAAGGCATAGCAGCAGGACTGTGAGGAAGTGGGGAGGGCGAAAGCTGCTGCTCTACTGGCTGCCCCCTTTTCCTTTGTATTCAGTCTGCAACGCCAGCCCTTGGGATTCAGGGTGTACTTGCCCTCTATGGTTAAATCTCTCTAGAAACACTCTCACAAGACCTGTACAGAGTAGTGTCACCTAAGTAACCGAAATTTCACTCAAAATGATGAAGAAGACAGACCATCGCAGATACTTTTTTGTTGTTCTGGTTATTTTGAGACAGTAGCCCTGGCTGGCCCATTCTCATTATGTAGCCCTGGCTGGCCCAGTTCTCATTATGTTCTCATTATGTAGCCCTGGCTGGCCCAGTTATCATTATGTAGCCCTGGCTGGCCTCCAACTTGGGAAAATCTTCCTGCCTCGGCCTCCCAAGTGCTGGGATTATAGGTGTTCACCCCCTGTACTCAGCTTTCCATTGTCTCCTCAGTCCTGCCCCTCAGAATCGCAAACTCCTCTCTAAACTGTTATCAATGTGTTTTTCAGTGAGAACTTGCATTCTGAAAAATTTAAAGCCAGTTACTTAGATGCACATTTTTTAAAATTAAATTTTTATTTTTGTGTATTTATTTGTGTGCCATAGCATGTGTGGAGGTCCGGGGACACCTGTGGGGATGGATTCTTTCCTGCCTCCAGGTAGGGTCTAGGGACTGAACTTTCATCGTCAGGCTTGGTAGCAGGCCTCCTCTGCCTACACAGCTCACTTGCCATCACCCTAACAGGACTGTGATACGCAGCTCTACTTCCGAATAGACTCCAGGCCTGTCCTCCAGTCCCCCTGGACTGGGGACAACACTCTACTGTTCTGACAGTGCAAATGGCTCAGAGTAGGTGTGGGGCCAAGAAAGGCAAACTGGGTTTAGAGCACAAAGAAATTTGCATGCTCAGATTAGATTATGTTATTCAGGGATCCAGCAACGGTACCAGAGGAGGTCTGTGACTTCAACAGAATTGGGCTACTGGAAATTTCATAATCTGGCTGAAACTGACTCAACTGGAATGGAAGGAGGGTGCATAGAAGGGCCTAGGGACAAAAGAGTAGAAGCTGTAGAGTGCTTGCTTTAAAGCAGAGAACAGTTCTGGGAGAGGCTAGGGAATATTCTCAGCATTAGCAAAGGAAGGAATGAAAAAGGAAGGGAAAAGAAGTGGCGCTGTGAGGCCAGCACAGGTGTTGGAGGTGAGGTAGACTCCCCTCTCCTGGTCTGGAGCGATTCTAATTTGCTAGGCACACTATCATGGGCCATTACTGGTGAGGTAGGACTGAGCAAGTCTGTGGAAAGACCTGGACACAAACACCATCCTAGAACAGTGGTAGCACTGAGGTGAATGAACAAGTTAGCCTAGGGACAAGAGTGATTTTCCAAACATCTGTCCTATTTGGCTCTGTGTGTGTGTGCACATGCTAATGTGTGTCTGTGTCTCTATGTGTCTGTGTGTCCACATTCCTGTGAACAACACAAATGTTCCACAGTACATGTGTGGTCAGAAGACGACCTGGTTTGTTGGTTCTCACCTTCCACCTCATTGTGATTCTCTGTTTTTTAGTGCTTATGCCAGGCTACCTAGCCTTTGAGCTTCCAAGAATTCTCCTGTCTTCACCTCCTATCTCCCCCTCAGAAGTTCTGGGATTATAGGGATCTAATGAGGGCACTAGGGATCCAAACTCAGGTTTACCCACTGAGCTACTTCTCTAGCCGTCCAACATGTCTTTTCATATTTCAATGGATGGAGCACTTTGTGTCAAATAACAACAATGGCCAACATTGACTTATTAGTCTGCTAAGCACCATCTGGGGCTTTTAATTATATAATATCAACATTTCTTATGACCCTGTGAGGTAGGTACTCTTCCACAGATAAGACACTAAAGCAAAGAAGTACCTTGACTACACACTAGGAACTGGCAGAATTAATATCATGTCCACCATACAGATGTGTTGTTGTTCAATGTCTTTGTGTCACGAGTGACCACATTCCACATACTGTCCTTTCCTTCTTGGCTCAGCTCCAGGACTTGTCTCCTGCCTGCAGGCCAACAGTCTCTAGGCTTCCCACGAAAAGGGGGGAGGGAAAAACCGCAGGAGATCACCCGTGGAAATGAATGGACTCACATGCAGAGCTGGGGAGGATAGGAACTCCGTTTATTTTCTGTCAGTGAGGTCTACATATTGGAGGCTATTGTGCTTTGGGCAAGGAAGTGGGGAGCAGGCAGAAGGGAGGGGTGAACCACCTTGGTTCTAATGGGAGGCTGTAGAGCTCTGGTTTGTGCAACAGGTAACTAGAGGTGTGACATTTTGCTCAATGCCTCAAAGGAAGGGGTCTGGAACTTTGCAGAGATAGGGTGAAGCAAGAATCATTGTACTATCCCGAATCTTCCTGCTACAGATAACTCTGAATGCCCACAGAGATATCAGATAACTGGAGATGTCCCGGGACAGGTCTTACAAGTTCTCGGTTCAAGCCACACACAAAGTTTCATTCCCACACTGATGGGTTGATTTTTTTTTTTTTTGAGAGAGCAGGACAGGTTGCACCCCATCCTAGCTGCTGACTGGTGCAAGCTTGGGGAGGTCATTGTTAGTGTATACTCACTTGGGATATTTTGGGAGCTGTGTACATGTTTACTATCTCAAGCGGATGGTTTCATGGGGCACACAAGTTATAGATACATATTAAATGGTACACTTCTTATCATTGTGTGCCAATGATATCTCAATAAAGGTGGTATTAAAAGCAGATTACAAAGGCTGGATATGGTGGTGCATTCCTTTAATTGCACTTGGGAGGCAGAGGCAGGTGGATGTCTATGAGTTTTGATCAGTCTGGTCTACATAGTCATATCCAGGCCAGCTGGGGCTACAGGAAGACTCCGTCTCAAAAACACAGACAAAAAAGGCAAACCAAATCAAACACAAACCAGTTTACAAGTGCATAATGGAATAAAAATATTTCTAGTTTTCTATAATGATTTTCATTTATCTTATATGATTCCATTACAGTATTTAAGCCTGATGGATAAAATTCATGGTCATTTTTTATTTAAGTATTGCTTTGAGAATAGAGATTTTTGCTATGTTCAGAAGAACGAAATGTCTCCAATTCAGAACTAGAACACTCAAGAAGTGTTTTATAATCCAACATTGCTAAAAATAGGACATCAAAGAATGCAAAGACACTGCTCTGACAACATAGGGACTTTGCTGCAGTAAAGCTAAAAAGTGAATTTTATGGAATATAACAATTTCCTACTTAAAGCCTTTTAGGGACTTTTCTTAGCCCTAAGGGGAAAAAAAAACAACTCTCCGGTCAAGGTCCATACCCAACTTTATCCTTTATGCTACCCCATAGACAGTGCCCTCTTTCTGGTCCTTTGAAGAAACCAAGGTCTTCCCCCCTCACCCTCCTGGCTGGCAATCTCCCAAACCCCAGGCTGCATGGCTGGCTGTTCCTTCTCAGTTGCCAGGATTCACCATAAGGGCCTCCATTCTCTGACCACCCAGAGCAAAATATAGTGTTCCTTCCATGTCTTCATCACAGCACACACTTCCTTAGTTCCAGATCTCTCAAGTAAAGGTGGCATCTGCTCTGGGCAGAGGCAAACTTCCAGAAGGAAGTGGCCTCTCATGGACCAGGCTCTAACCCACAGAAACATCAAGGGCTACTTGGGCTGTCTGTACAAACCAGGTGATGGTATGTAATTATTTCAATAAAATCTTTAAAACTCCCTAGGCTGTGGCACTCCATGGGTCATCCAGGTCTGTGAGCTCCTCTGAGTCAGACCTGACCACAGAGCAAGCACACACAAGCCATGTTATGAGGAAGTCAGTAAGTCCTGTGCATGAGCACTTGCCCTCTGTGCATGCTAAGCCCTTTATATACTCTCCTTTCAATTGTAAGAGTCCTGTGGAATAGGTGCTCCCCTCCCCTCCTTTCTTCCTTTTGTTTTTTCCTTTCTCCCTTCCTTTCTCTTTCCCCTTTCTCCCTTCCTTCCTCTTTCCCTATCCCTCCCTCCTTTCCCCATTTCCTAGTTAGTGCTGAGCATGCTAGCTAAACACTTTGCCACTTTTCCAGCCCTCTTTCTACTTTTGTTATTGATGTTGGTGGTGGTAGTGGTAGTGGTATGTGTCCACACATGTGTACACCCATGTGGGTGTTCATGCATCTGTACGTGGAGGCCAGAAGTTGACATCACATGTCTTCCTTAATTACTCTCCACTTGATTTTTTGAGACACCGATTTTCCTGGCTTGAAGTCAGCCAGCAAGCCCCAGGGGTCCCTGTCTTTTCCTCCCTAGCTCTGTGATTACAAACATCCATTGCCATGCCCGGCTTCCACATGGGTGCTAAGAGTCAAACTCAAGTCCTCATTCTTACACGGCAAGGACTTTACTGAGCCATTGCCCCAGCCCTCTTTTGACATTTTGAAATAGGGTCTCACTGTTGTGAAAGTGGGACTTGATCTTGCCCTGTAGACAGGCAGGATGCCTTAGCCCCTGAGTGGCTGAGATTAGAAGTGATGCCACCTGACCTGGCTGAACTAGGTGCCCTTCTCCCCATTTATAGAGAAGGAACAGAGTGGCTCAGAGAGTCACACAGCCTGTGAGAGGCAGGGTCTTTCCAAGCAGAATTCCCTGTGATACTTAAAACTGGCTGGAGAGAGCTGTTTGGGGTGCTAATAAATTAATATCCCTTCACTGGAAAGGCCCTGTGCCCCCCCACACACAAGTAGAGCCCTGCCATTCCTGGGCTTTGGGCCATGAGGGCAGTCCTCTCTAGTGACTGCCTTGACCCTGTGGCTTCAGCTCCTCTCCACAGGGGACGGGGGCGGGTCCTCTGTATGTGTCATTGATGGCTACTCTCCCTTTGTCTGTCTCTTCCTGGCAAGGCTTCTCTCGGGCTCTCTCTTCCTCTCTCTGCATACTTTCTCTGGGCCAATGGGGCAAACCTGTTTGTCAGGCTCAGACTTCCCCATGAAGGGACATACCCAGCTCCTGACAGCCTCTGCTGGTTACTCCTCCCAGAATGTAACTCATGCTGATAGATCTTCTTTAGCTCCCCATCAGAGGAGGAGCTTCCCTCCCTTCAGCCTCCTCTGAAGGCTCTATCAGGGAGGGAAGGAGGATGAGCCTGCTGGGGCCCTGAGCATTCTGCCTCTTCTTCAGCAACTTTCCCCTCCCTCCCACCTCTGTTCAAGGCACTTTCCACTCCTTGGTCTCTGGCCCATGCTCCTCCTCCATGAAGTCCTTCCTGTCCCCCTTCTCTATCAGGTGTGGGTCAGGACATGTCACCTAGGCCAAGATTTGCTGGGTGAAAGCTACTACCATGCTTATTTGACTCTTCTGTCCCGATCAGAAAGGCACTCCAGAGTCAGAAGTAGGGGACAAGGCCAGTTCTTTGTCCTCTTCATCTAAAAGTCTCAGCATCTGGAAAAGAAGGTGGTAGAACTAGATCAGCATTTCCCAAATTTCACTCTTCAAGTACTACCAAGCTTACTTTATATTCTTTTTTAAAAACTTTTTTTAAATTTTTATTTATTTTGTATGTGTATGAATGTACTGTCTGCATGTAGGTTTGTGCACCCATGTTGTGCAATGCCAAGGAAGTCAGAAGAGGGTGTCAGATTCCCCTGGAACTGGAATTAAAGATGGTTCTCAGCCATCATGTGGGTGCTGGGGATCAAACCCAGGTCCTCTGCAAGAGCAGTCGGAGCTCTTAACTGCTAGGCCAGCTCTCCAGCCCTGCTTACTTTATTCTTGTACCACCAGTACTATCATGTTTATTACCACTAAGGAAACTGCGTGGTTCACTGAGACTGAAAAATCAATGCTGCCTGCAATAAAGATTATGGCTAGGGAGAGGGGCACAGCCATGAAGGTAAACATGTAACTGAAATAGAAATGTTTGTATAAGCTTGAAATCCTCAGGAGAGAATTCTAGATAACGATTTAGAAAATCAAAGTCTTGCCAGGCATGGTAACACATGCTTTTAGTCCCAGCACTCAGAAGGCAGAGGCAGGTGGATCTCTGTGAGCTGAAGGCCAGCCTGGTCTACATAGCAAGCTCCAGGCCAGCTGGGACTAAAGGGAGACCCTGTCTTCAAAAGACCAAAAAAATAAAAAAAGAAGAAAAGAAAAGGAAAGAAAATCAAAGTCTTCGTCAAAGAGACAAGGATGCAAAGGCAGGAAGACCAGGATGTTCAAAGTCATCCTCAGTTGCAAGTTGGGCTGGGCTACAGGAGACCTTGTTTCAAAAAACAAAAAGATAAACAAAGCTATCACTAGTAGAAATGGTAAGGACAAATTTTAACCAATAATAAATTTTTTAATAAGGAAGAGTCCAACGTGAACAGAATTCAACTTCTCTTTGGAAAAAAAGCTACTGAGCTTTTACAGACAGAATGAATGGGGGTTCCATGGAGTCAGGGAAGTAAGAAATTATCAAGGGTTGGTCAGTGTAAACAAGATTGGGTCAGCTGTGTGCACCATGTGCGCTGGCAAGGATCAGGGTTGGGATTCCACCCTCCCACAGAGACTGGGAGCTGAGGTCCTAATCTCAGTTGTGGGCTGGAACAGTCAGTTCTCTAGCATCCTTTCATATTCTAAGAAGGGAACTTTAGTCAGGGGGCAAGGGGAGGTGCTAGGATCGTCTCAGAGATATGGTTTTGAGCTATTCAAGCTTTGTAGGTCTAGGTTGGACACTAGTTTAAGAAAAAGGCTCAGAAAGAAAAAGAAAGAAAGAAAGAAAGAGAGAGAAAGAAAGAAAGAAAGAAAGAAAGAAAGAAAGAAGAGAAAGAGAAGAAAGAAAGAAAGAAAGAAAGAAAGAAAGAAAGAAAGAAAGAAAGAAAAGAAAGAAAGAAAGAGAAGAAAGAAAGAAAGAAAGGAAAGAAAGAAAGAAAGAAAGAAAGAAAGAAAGAAAGAAAGAAAGAAAGAAAGAAAGAAAGGCTCAGAGGAGCCTGTCAGGTGGTTGGTAAAGGCAAGGATTTTTATCTGCATTTAGCTTGGATAAAAGCAAGATATTAAAAAATTAAAAGCCTATCAACATGTATGAGTCTCTGCACAAAGTGTGCCATATAGTCTCAGAATCACATAGAAATAGTAGTGCTGGGTAGTTGTGCACACCTGTAATCCCAGCATTGGGAAGGCTAGCATGGGCTACATAGTGAGGAACTTGTCTTCAAATTAATAAGATATGAAAGCAGTACTGTCAGAAACCACAGCCTGTTCTCCATCTTGAGGATCTGACCCCCCATTTGCCATCTTTCTTTCACACATCCCCATTGTACCAATGCCATTGCTCCACAGAACAGAATCAGCATAGGAATGTGAGTGGCTCTCAATTCTGGTCACAATGCTGGAACCACTTGGAGTCTTTTTTTTTTTCAAAGCCAATTTTTATTGAAGCTTTGTGCATTTCATACAAAATTTCCAATCAAATCCAGACCCATTCCCCTTTCCTTGTCCCCTCCACCTCACCAGAGCTCATGCATTCTGCCAAACATGTTTTTCATCTTTTTCTCAGTCTCAAAATTTTTGATGCAGAAGTTTACTGTTTCGAGCAGAAGTTCACCGTTTCAGTCAGTTCTTTGACACTGTCTTTTGTTGTAGTTGTCGTTGTTGTTCCTTCCAATTTTCATCACTCCAAAATATTCATATATGCATGCTACATATCTTTCAGCTTATGATTTTTTTTTATTAGGCTGAAAGATGTCATGTTTGAAGGCTCCTCCTTGGCAAATCCAAACAATCATCAGTCCCGTCCTTGTGCTCCACACTGGGGTTTTCCCTTCCCATGGTCACCAAATGAAGTCACCAGTAAGCGCCACATCCTGTCTTGATCCTCGTGTACTAGTCTCCATGATACAGCCTGGGTAGTCCAATAATGGCAGTCTATACTCTGAAGAGGCTGAAACCCCAGTAGTTGCATAGTCCACAAGCTGGATGTCTCAGCAGTCCCCATTTGGCACTGAAAGTTTGGAGGATTCTTGGAGAGACATGAGTCTTCAGTCCATATTGGAAGGTTGAAAGGCTGTGTCTCAGGTCTTTGAAGGATGGCAAAAGCAGTGGCAGCTACAGGGTAGCTACACTTGCCAGTAAGACAGGAAAAACTGTGCTCTTTTTTTTTTTTTTTTTTTTTACTAAGATCTCAAGTTTATACCTGAAGTACACTTTCTCAGGCCTTACTAATTATTTATTTATGGTTCTACTTTCCTTTTGGATGCTTAAGCCACACTGTTAGCCCAGGTTAACCAAGGATTTTTTCTCAAGGTCAGTTGAGGATCTGGTCCTCAGGTTTTGGGGTGGGGGAGAGAGCTCCTGGCTCCTTTTGGCTTTTCATTTACCAGTTCCATCTACTCAAGCACAAAGTCAGGTCTTGCTAGACCAGTCTTCCCTTTTTTTTTTTTTAATTTTTTTTTATTAATTTTTTATTTATTTCTGTATGTGGACGAATGTACTGTCTGCATGCAAGTCTGTGCACCCGTGTCGTGCGATGCCGCGGAGGTCAGAAGTGGGTGTCGGATTCCCCTGGAGCTGGAGTTCTCCCGGAACTTCAGACGGTTCTCAGCCGCCATGTGGATGCTGGGGATCGAACCCGGGTCCTCTGCAAGAGCAGTCGGCGCTCTTAACCGCTAGGCCATCTCTCCAGCCCAGTCTTCCCTTTTTGAAGCATGAGCAGACTTTCCTCTTTATAGACCACTTGGAGTCTTAAAACCACCAACGTCTGTGTTCTCCTGGGAACCTCTGCAGTAACTGACTGGGGGTGTAGCCTGGTCACAGTGACTTTTAGAAGTTTTCAAGTGAGTCAAGTGTAATGAACATGCCTATCATGTTAGCACTTAAGAGGCTGGGGTAGGAGATTCATGAGTTTGAGGACAGCTTGGGCTATGTATCAAGACCCTGTCTCAACCACAGTAACCACCACCATCATCACCACCACCACCACCACAAAAGGGATTCTGCTAGGACGCTTTGTAGCTACCGTCCAGGTTGGTCCTTAGGTGCCCTGTGAGAAACATGGACATTTGGCAATGCCTGCATGTTTCTGGTAGAAATAGAAACGAGCCCAGAGACAGATGTTCATGTAAGAAGATATGGGTGTGGAATCCCAAATTCCTGACCTCCATTTCTGAATCTGCCCAAAGGTGACTGGTCTATGAGGGCAAAATCCAGAGTGGGAAAACCATGTTCCCAGGAATAGAAATAAGTGGCTTAATTTCTCTCGGATATTAATAATTTATAACCCTATTGCACATGTGGAAGAGGAGCTTCATCCACAGGATCCAGAACAATGGCTCCTCCCTAACAAAATGGGCAGCCTAAGTGGGTGGGCAAACAGGACCTGCAGTGCTCTGATAAGCGCTGTGGCAGGCTTTCCACACCCACAGTTTTGCAGTAGCCTAGAGAAGTCGAGAATCCACCACTGGAACTCCGGGCCCTGTTGGTGTCACCACCCCTCCGTCCGCAATGCTAGAACCATTAGCCTGGCCCTGCCTTGGTCGTTGGCAAATTGACTCTGTGTGTGTGTGTGTGTGTGTGTGTGTGTGTCTGTGTCTGTGTGTGTGTGTGTATGTGTGTGTATGTGTGTGTGTGTGTGTGTGTGTGTCTGTGTCTGTGTGTGTCTGTGTCTGTGTGTCTGTGTCTGTGTGTCTGTGTCTGTGTGTCTTGTGTCTGTGTGTGTTTATGGGATGCTTTCCGAACACCACTGGGTCACTGACCACCCTAGAGACACTCTGGTGATGTCATGGCTCACAGGTGACGGGCGTCATCAAGTCTCGCAGCCGGACGTCACTCCTCACCCTTGGGGGGACTTATGAGGTTTCCAGCTGTGCGCAATAGGGAAGTCAGGGTCCGAACTAAGGACCTCCGTTCCCATCCGGGAGGGCAAAGGGGTCACCCTGCCTTCGAGATGCCGCGGGGAAACCAGCCATCGCAGCCTGCCGAGACCAGCACCTCGGAAGAGGGCCGCCCCAGAAATGCAACAATCGGAGGCCGGTCCCAGTGACCGAACAGAAGGAGGCCACACCCCGAGGGAGAGACCGACCGGGCGGGGCCCGCAGGACGCAGGCAGCCCTTGCAGTCCAAGCCCTCGGCCCTGGGTTCTCGCCCACGAGGCCCTGCTCCCGGCCCGCGGATCCCAGAGCGCACCAGCCCCGCGGGCGGACGCACACAAGGGCAAGGGCGCGGCCTCGGGGTGGCGCGAAGGTCGGCGGACGCCCTGCTCTCAGCAGCCCGCTCCCCCCGCCATGGCCCGGGGCGGCAGCCAGAACTGGAGCTCCGGGGAGTCGGACCGCCAGCCCGAGGAGCAGACCGCAGAGGAGAGCGGGTGCGCGGGGCCGGGACTCGAACCCGGGGCCCGCAGAGGCGGCGGAACCTGCGCGAAGGTTCTGGGCTCTGTGGCGTCACCGCTCCCCGCGGAACCTTCCGCCGGCGCGGGATAAAAGCGGCGGAGAAGCCGGGCAGGCTAAGAGGAGCCGGGCGGGCGCGGCGGGCGGCGTGGAGGTGGCCCGGGGCGTGCACCGGGAGGTGGGGGCCGGGCCGGGCCAGGCCGGGCCAGGGGTGTGGGGGACCCGCTGACCCGCCTCGCGCGCCTGCCCCGCAGAGACAAGATGGTGAAGGAGACCCAGTACTATGACATCCTGGGGGTGAAGCCCAGCGCGTCCTCGGAGGAGATCAAGAAGGCCTATCGGAAGCTGGCACTCAAGTACCACCCAGACAAGAACCCGGATGAGGGCGAGAAGGTGCGGGGCGCGGGCTCTCCACCTGCCCGGTGTTATTATTGACCGCGCCGGGAACCCGAGCCGCGCCCGCGCGGGTGCAAGGCCAAGCAGAGGGGAGGGCAGCGCATGCTGGGGCGCAGACGAGCAAGTGCCCGGCTCTTGGGGTTGGCCCCTCCGACCCGCCCATGTCCCCAACCCTGGGAGGTGACCGGACTGACGTGGGGGAGCCGGGTGTCCTAGGTTTACGGAGGACGCACCCGCAAAGCCAATCAGGGAGAGCTTGAACACAAGCTGTACACTTGGTGGGCATCCTGGGCTCCAGACTACTTTTGTTTCTATTCCCTGTTGTGTAAGCTCCAGGGTTGTGTTTGTGTCAACATGCGTTGTACCGTAGACAGTCTCTTGGGAGGGACCGAGTGGACTGGATCTGTGAGCCAACTCCTGCCTAATAGCCTTCACTCCTGGAATGGTCACCTTTATGGTAAACAAAGATCCAGAAGCCTGTAACCTGACACATCTGCTTACAAAGAGTTCACCAGAAGTACTACTAATAGACTGAAATGCTCTGCTGTTAGTAACCTAAATTAAACCTTTTCATCCTGTTTACAGAAATACACTCTGCTTTTTGTCCCAAAGAGAATATGACCCACCCAAATAGGTGACTTGGAGGATCAGCCTTTCTGCAATGACAGATGGTCAGCTATCCTATTTCCCTTTGCTTTTTACCATTTTCTAAAACAACCCCAATTTTTGATGTCTCAGATGGGTGTTGAGAGCTGGGGCCATGGTAGGAGCTGACAGCACTGACACCTGGTCCACTTTAGGAGTCACTGATCAGCCGCCTAGCATTAGGTCTTGTGGAAACTCTGGGACTCTGGGATCAAAATACTTGTCTGTAAATCCAAGCTGGAGGAGGCAAGCTACTTGGAAAGCTGGGTGGAGGTGGCAGTGATAGAATATTTATATTTAGCCTCATGTGCCGAATGTGGCTGTCACGGGTTTAAAATGCTTCCCTGTAAGACCATTATAGCCATTTGTGTTCTTTCTCATCTATATTTAGGTGGCTTACTGTAGCTTTGGAAGTCATTGGCTTTCTGCTCAGTGTTGGTGATTCATACATGTTCCCTCAGTTCCCTGTCATCTGTTGTTGACATTCTCCTTTAAAGACAGCTTCTGGCTTCTAATTTCATGTTTCAGCAGGCAGGCAACTGCAGGGGAAGCCCTTTGAAGACCCTGGTCCCAGGTCACTTCTGCACACTCACCAAGAGGCAGTTTCTGGCTATTCGTGAGTGCTTTCGGCATCATGGAGCCCAAAAAATTACATTTGGCCTCTACATGTAGTGTGTAGCTTTCACTCCCCTATAATGCCTGCCTAGGCAGGTTGTTTTAAACTAATATTTACTTATAACCAGGCCCCTATTGTTAATGTCATGTAAATGAAGCTTTGTATCCTGTGAGATGTAGCAGGTCCCGCTTTTGCGGGGATGAAGAGGTGGGTTCTATGTTGTACCTGCTGTACTTTTCCCTCTCTGTTTTCCACTAAAAGGATTAAACCCTTTCCTTTAGTTCTCTGCTAAGACTTTTGGCAGAACTACCACTGACCATAGGCTGACTAGCCCTCACCCTGCTATGATGTTAGTGGCAGATACCTGTTCCACTTATGGGCACTCTGTACCATGTGGATATGCAGTGTTTGAGGCTAGTGGAGCAAATACTGATGTCATAAGAAATGTACTTCAAAACCTTTTATGTGTGAGCAGAGAGAACCTCCAAAGGTGCAGGTTAGAGGAGAAATAATGGAAGGACCACAAAGATAGTTTCTAGAAACTGCCATAATGTACCCCAGAGAGGCTTCATTCATCCAGTCACTCACCAGATAACTGTGCTGGGTTTTGTGAGTCTGTATGTACTTCCACTCTACTCTTTCTGCTCCAGTGGAACCTTTTTTCTTTTATTCACCTGTTTGTCACTGTATTATTAATGTCCTCTTCAAAAATAGATTGAGCCAGTCTGCTCCCACCTTGTTCTGAATCAACTGAGAAGCCATAGGGTGCTGGTGTTTGTTTTCTCCTTTGTTGTCCTGGGTTACTAAGCAGTGGGCAGCTTGTGTTTGTTGTCAGCCGCCCTGCTCTGTGTGGAGTCTGTGCTTGCTCTAGCTACAATTGGTTTTCTGCAAGACACAAAAGGTGGTAGGTGGCAGGTCTACAAAATAGTCCCTTTCAGGGACAATGATAGGAGTGATTTCTTGGTGTTTCCTTATTAAGATGTTTGGTCTTTTGGCCATTATCATTGTAAATTTTAGTTCGAGTAACAGTGCTTCAAGATAAACAAATCTTAACAGATTTTGTAACAGCTTAGAAAGTTTCAGAATACATGCTGGGCATGTATAGCTCAATTGGTACAGTGTTTCCCAGCTCAGCATTCCTGAGCTCGATCCCCAGGACTGCACAGGACAGATGTGGCGCTGTATACCTGTAATCTTAGAACTCAGGAGGTTTTGGCCAGTGGATCTGAATGAAGTTCAAGGTCATCCTTGGATATATAGTGAGTTTAAGGGAAACCTGGGCAACTTGGAAAGTGCTATGATAGTCTTCAAAGCCATTTCCCAGCTGAATAGTCAGTCATTCCATTAAGATTCTCTGGCAAAAGATCAGTCTGAAAGGTAAACTGGTGAGAACTCTAATCCCAGCTGGGAGGAAAAAGAGGCCAAGCAGGAACTGAATTAGACCCTGGAGGGCTGAGTCCCCAGAAGTGGAGGACCCACTGCCAGCAGTTGGGGCCCTGTCCCACATGAGATCTGGCCTGCAACCAAATGCTCCAAGCAACAGGGACTTTCTCCCATTCCGAGGTTCGTTTAAGCCCAAGCATCTTCCCTGCATCCAGGATATTTGTTGAGTGTTTTAGGGGTACTTTCATGGCACATACTTCAGAGGGGCCCACAAGCTCACTAGGGGCAGCCCAGCCTAGTTACTTTCCCTTCTTCCAAGCTATGCACCTAATCCTATGCTGTAGCCCCAGCTGTCCTAGAACTCACTGTGTAGACCAGACTGGCCTTGAACTCACAGAGATCCTCCTGCCTCTGCCTCCCAAGTGCTGAGATAACCACGCCCAGCTGTGGGATTTTTTTTTTTAATTGAAGGAAGTGGTTGGCAGTGTATGATACCTGCTCCTTTGCAGAAACAGTATGAGAATTAACATGTCAGAAGACCTAACTGCTTTATATGATGCTGATGGTTTTTGTGTGTATGTACATGTGTGAGTACAGACACGCATGGACCATGGTGTCTGGGTGGAAGGCAGAGGACAACTTTGGGAATCAGTACTCACCTTCCCCTTGTTTTTGAGTCAGCATCTCTCATTTATGTGTTGCATTTTCCAAGCTAGCTGGCCCTGGAACTTCCCGTGACTCATCTCCACCTCCCATCTTGCTGTAAGGTGCTGGGATTACAGATGGGCACTGCCACACCAGCTTTCCGTGGGTTCTGGGAATCTGAACTCAGGTTATCAGGCTTGCTCCATCAGTGTTTTTACCCACTGAGCTATCTTTTTTTTTTTTTTTTTTTTTTTGTCTTTTCGAGACAGGGTCTCCCTGTAGCCCCAGCTGTCCAGGAACTCACTCTGTAGACCAGGCTGGCCTTGAACTCACAAAGATCCACCTGCCTCTGCCTCCCAAGTGCTAGGATTAAAGGCGTGCGCCACCACAAAGATTCATTTTTTAATCCTTAGTTGTTTTGTTGTTGTTGATGATTAGCTGTTATTTACTAGTATTTATAGGTCTTGGTAAGGAGTCTATGGAATAAGAGAGGATTTAACCTCTCTTGATTTCCCTGTTTGTGTCTTTGTGGCACTTTTGCTTTTGTTCACTGTAGGGAGCCACTGCAATGTAAAGTGCTGTATATACTTCTGTCCCTCAGATTGAAGTTAGCCTCTGGAGGGCAAAAAGCTGGCCTCACTTAAACTAATTTCTGAGGTCCTAGAATTTAGCTGTTTGTTTAACCAATATTTACCAACTATTGTCTACAAGGCAGACACAGTTGTAGGCCCCAGGGATACCATGATGTGCCAAGCTCATAAAACCTCTCCTCTTAGGGCTTGCCTTCCATTGGGCCACAGCATGAGTGGTCCACACAGATGATACAGTGTGACAGAGTGTAATGCAGGGAAGGGGGTGGAAGCTCCCAGGTGGGACTTGGGGTGGGGGGTGAGGGCTCCCTGAGAGGTAGGGCTTGAGAGAGAGGTGGAAGTTGTGCTTGCCATTGGGAAACACATTGCAGCTTTCAGGAAGAGGAAGAAGTTTGCAAAGTGGAGAAGAATTAGAAGCAGGAACTTGGGATACACAGGAGGTTGACTGTGAGTTTGAAGCCAACCTGGGTGACCTAGGGAGTAAAACCATATCACCAGACTAAATGCTGGAGTGGGGAGGTGACTGAAGTGCTCCAGGCCATAAGATGGCAAACATGGGAAGAAAGGGTAGAATTTGCATGTTTTAGAGTTCTTTTATTTATTTTTTATGTGTATGAATGTACTGTCTGCATGTAGGTCTGTGTACCCATGTCGTGCAATGCCACAGAGGTCAGAAGAGGGTGTCAGATTCCCCTGGATCTGGAGTTAAAGATGGTTCTCAGCCTCCATGTGGGTGCTGGGGATCGAACCCGGTCCTCTGCAAGAGCAGTGGGCACTCTTAACCGCTACACCATCTCTCCAGCCCCTAAGTTCTGCTTTCTTTTAGAAATGTCCATACACACAGAGTGACAAGGATACCTGCATGCCCTCCTCCTGGCCTCAACAATTAGAATAAATTGCCTTGTAAACTCTCTCTCACTACTATTTGGTAGAGCTTTTTGTGAGTATTGGGCAGTACTGAGTGTTTTACTGTGATTTCCCTGTAAACAAGGATCTCCTTGTAGTAATCATAATACAGTTATTAAATGTAAGAATTTTCACATGGGAAAATTGTTAGGTCTGGGCTTCCCAGAATTCCAAGGGACACACAGATGTCCACTTCCTCCAGAGGCTGTCAATCTTCTGACCTCTTCCCCTGTACCTGAGGCCCCGCCCCATAGCTATAAATGGGTGGACCCCAGTCACCATCCCCCCCACCCCCCTGCCCCTGTTCCACCACATAACTGCAGGTGGCAGTTCCAATGGAAGTAAATCATATTCCCAGAGTGACTTAAGTCTCATGTGCCTTTTTATCTGGGGGGTTCGCACCTTTATAACCTAACAAAAATATTTTAAATTTCCCACTTGTTCCAGTAATGGCCTTTGTAAGCAACTCCGCCCCACTTACCCCAGCCCATCTTAAAACATTCCAGTCACATTTTATGTAATTTTTCTGTCTTTTAGACTTGTAGAATGCCTCTCCATTCGGGTTTTCTGGTTCCCTTTCTTTTCTGTTTTTAAAATTTTTATTTATTTTATGTGTAATGAGTATATTGCCTGCAAGTGTGTAAGTGCACCCATGTAGTACAATGCACATGGAGGCAGAAGGCATTGGATTCCCCTGGAAATGGAGTTACAGACAGGTATTGGCTGTGGGTGCTGGGAATCGAACCTGGGTCCTCTACAAGAGCAGTTGGTGCTCTTAACCACTGAGCCATCTCTCCATCCTCACTTTTTTTCTTCTTTTTAGACAAGGCCTCACCATGTAGCCCTGGCTGGCCTGGAACTCATTATATAGACCAGGCTGAGCTCAGACTCAGAAATCTTCCTGCCTCTACCTCCCAAGTGCTGGGATTAAAGGAGCATGCCACCTGGCCTGATAATTTTCTGACGTTTGGACTCTAGTGATGGATTTTTGGCAGGCATGCCACACCTAGCATGTTGTGTCAGAGTAGAGGAGACACAGTTTTGAGTACTGTACCACAAGGATTCGTGGACAGGCAAGACTGGCATTACCAGTAACTGGGACATGGGAGTCACTGAGTCGGCAGGACTCAGTGGGGTGGGGAGATGGGGGAGGATGGAGAGCAGGAGTTACAGGTTTGCACTTGGTCAGTATCTGGCATATCAGCAGGTGCTCACAGATGGCTGTGGTTGGATTTCACACTTGTAAACTAGTGAAGTGACTCCCGTGAGCTGCAAACAGTAGTGGCACCTGGAGTGCTAGGCTGCAGCCAGTTATAAATGAAGCCCTGTCTGGCCCTCCTGTCATCCCCCAGCTGGACTCCAAAGGAACTTTCCCTCTTGCTTTTTCTCCCTATTCATGGTTTCCCAAATGCCAGTCCCTCTGTGACAATCTGTCCTTTGTATCTCACAGTACAGAAGCAGCAGCATGTAAACTGGTGGCTCAAGGGAATGGGCTATGGTTGTTACATCTGGATGGTAGGCTTACTTCAAAGACAATTCTCTGTGCCTCATTTAAATCTCTCTCTCTCTCTCTTCTAAAGTTTAAACTTATATCCCAGGCATATGAAGTACTTTCAGATCCAAAGAAAAGAGACATCTATGACCAAGGTGGAGAACAGGCAATTAAAGAGGGAGGCTCTGGCAGCCCCAGCTTCTCCTCACCCATGGACATCTTTGACATGTTTTTTGGTGGTGGAGGACGGATGGCTAGAGAGAGAAGAGGTAAATGCTTTAACATTTTCTCATTTTTTACATTTATCATCTATCTATCTATCATCTATCAACCATCTGTCTATCATCTATCTACCTATCATCTACCATCTGTCTATCATCTATCTATCATCTACCTACCATCTACCTATCATCATCTATCTATCATCTATCAACCATCTGTCTATCATCTATCTATCTATCATCTACCTATCATCTATCATCTATCATCTATCTATCAACCATCTGTCTATCATCTATCATCTACCTATCATCTACCATCTGTCTATCATCTATCTATGATCTACCTATCATCTATCATCTATCTATCATCTATCTATCAACCATCTGTCTATCATCTATCTATCATCTACCATCTGTCTATCATCTATCAACCATCTATCATCTATCTATCATCTACCTATCTACCATCTGTCTATCATCTATCTATCAACCATCCATCTATCATCTATCTATCTATCAACCATCCATCTATCATCTATCTATCATCTACCTATCATCTATCATCTATCTATCATCTATCTATCATCTATCATCTATCAACCATCTGTCTATCATCTATCATCTATCTATCAACCATCTGTCTATCATCTATCTATCAACCATCCGTCTATCATCTATCATCTACCTATCATCTACCATCCATCTATCATCTATCATCTACCTATCATCCACCATCTGTCTATCATCTATCATCTATCAACCGTCTGTCTATCATCTATCTATCTATCATCTATCAACCATCTATCATCTATCATCTATCATCTATCAACCATCCGTCTATCATCTATCTATCATCTACCTATCATCTACTATCCATCTATCATCTATCTATCATCTACCTATCATCTACCATCTATCATCTCTCTATCAACCATCTATCATCTGTCTATCATCTATCTATCATCTATCTGTCAACCATCCATCTATCATCTATCTATCATCTACCTATCATCTATCATCTATCATCTATCAACCATCTATCATCTATCTATCATCTACCTATAATCTATCATCTATCTATCAACCATCCGTCTATCATCTATCTATCAACCATCTATCATCTATCTATCAACCATCTGTCTATCATCTACCTATCATCTATCATCTATCTATCTATCATCTACCTATCATCTATCTATCTATCTATCTATCAACCATCTATCTATCAACCATCTGTCTATCATCTGTCATCTGTCTATCATCTATCTATCATCTACCTATCATCTATCATATGTCTATCATCTACCTATCAACCATCCATCATCTATCTATCATCTACCTATCATCTACCATCCGTCTATCATCTATCTATCATCTACCTATCATCTATCATCTGTCTATCATCTATCAACCATCTATCATCTATCATCTGTCTATCATCTATCTATCTATCATCTACCTATCATCTATCATATGTCTATCATCTATCAACATCCGTCTATCATCTATCTATCATCTACCTATCATCTATCATCTGTCTATCATCTACCTATCAACCATCCATCTATCATCTATCTATCTACCATCTGTCTATCCGTGTGTGTATATAGGTCAGAAGACAATTTGCCGCAGGAGAGTAGCTCCTCCCACCATGCGGTTTTGGAGACTGAACCCAGTACGCTCAGCAGCAAAGACCTTCTGAGCTGTCTTGCTGGCCCGGAGGTGCTTGTAAAGAAATGTAAGCTCCAGATCCTCCTGCCTCAGCCTCTTTAACACATGTGCCACCACTAAGTAGGCTGGGTGTGGTGTTGCACAACTTTAAGCCCAGCACTAGGGAGGCAAAGGCAGGTGGATCGCTGTGAGTTCAAGGCCAGTCTGGTCTACAGAGTGAGTTCTAGGCCAGATGGGGCTACAGACAGACCCTGTCTCAAAAAGACCCCCCCCCCAAAAAAAGAAAGAAATGTAAGCAAGCCGGGCATGGTGGTGCAAGCCTATAATCCCAGCACTTGATAGGCAGAGGCAGGCAGATCTCTCTAAGTTCCAGGCTATCTGGGGCTACAGGGAGACGCTATCTCAAAAAAAAAAAAAAAAAAAAAAAAAAAAAAGTAAGCATTGCCAATTGCACATGTTGCTGGACAAATCATACTTTAAAGAGTGTGATGGTTGTGTTTGGGGATCATTAAATTTAAATACTTGATAATTTTAGTATGCTGGCTTCTGGAATCTTTTGTATAATTATCTGACACCCTTCAAGTACCCCACATAAAGGAGCAGATGGAGGAACACTCATGAAATATTAGCATTAAGAGGCTCAGGTGGGATGGATCATAGGTTCTAGGTCAGCCTGAGCGGCAGTGATATAGCCACGAAACAAACAAGTAGAGCCAAGTTCATCTTGCCTTCTTTCCCTCCACTTTAGGGTCGGGTACCAGAGTGTCCTGAGGGATGTAAGTGGGACTTCAGTGCCTAGCGAAGCTTTGCCAATGCTTCTCTCTCCTCTTCCCTCCCCATCTGAGGCAGGGCCCGCGGCTGCTCCTGTTGCTCCATCTGGGACACAGCCCTATCCAGGGTAGCCTCCTCAACCAGTACTGGGTTTTCTGAGTGACAAAATTGACTTTTGTTTTAAAATTATAAGTGAGCTTGATGGAGGCTTTATGGTTAGCAACCTCATCTCTAGAAGGAGAATGAGGACTTTTTCCTGAATGGCTCCAGTTTTTGAGTTCTAGGGTTCAAGTTCCTCTTTTGCCTTTTGCTCTTCCTCTCTCCCGGTGTTGTTACTTTTCTGTTATGATGAAGCCCCACGGCCAAGGCAGAGTTTATTGGTTCTGTCATGGTGGGAGGCATACAGGAAGCAGCGGGAGCAGAAAGCCAAGCGCTCGCATCTTCCACCAGGCCCAGGAAGCAGAAGATGGGCCATTTAATGCAGCATTGTCCCCCTGGGAGGAGTGTGTGGCTCGGGCCTGCGTCTGAGTTTTGGGGGTGTTGCAAGGTCAGTTAGGTGGCATGTAATGCAGTGTTCAGTCACTGGACTATTGCTAACTGGTGTTTTTCTCCCTTGGTAAGGCAAGAATGTTGTACATCAGTTATCTGTAACTCTGGAAGACTTATATAATGGAGTCACAAAGAAATTGGCCCTCCAGAAAAATGTAATTTGTGAGAAATGTGAAGGTAAAAATTATTTTTTGAATGAATCTCAGTTAAGGTCCCTTGTTTTTGCTTGTTTCCTAGTTTAGAGAGAAATAATTGATTTTTTTCAAAGGTGGGGGTTCAGGCAAGGTTTGCATACAGGGAATCCTAAAGTCAGATCAGTGCTTGAATTTTTTATGACCCACACATCTGTTTAATATCTTAGCAGTTATTCTAAAAGCTTTAAAATCTGGACAGTTCACCTATCCCAGGTGTTGGCAAATTTTTTCAGTGAAGGGTGAGACAGCAAATATTTTAGGGTTTGCTGTGCTGTCATAGTACATGAGTGGATGTATCTGTGTCTTACTAAAGTTTTTTTTTTTAATATAACTGACATGAATTTCCTAAATCTGAATTTTCAAGAAAAGTCAAATCTGGTGACCCCCAAGATCCATATTGTTCCAGAGAACTGGCTGAGCTGAGTGGTGGCTGGCATTGGCAGAGTTTGTGCCCTTAGTTCTCTGAAGCCTCAGCCTCCTCATGTGCAAACTTGTGGGAACACTCCCACAGTGGTTTCATGGGTATAAATAGAGTTCCAGCCCCAATGCCCAGTGTGATAGTTGGGCAGTGTTGTGCTGTGGTGCCGTAGAGGGACCCTGGCTGGGGAAGACATGACCCTCATTCCTGTTGTTTCCCACCCCCTCAGGCATTGGTGGAAAGAAGGGATCTGTGGAGAAGTGTCCTCTGTGCAAGGGGCGGGGGATGCAGGTCCACATCCAGCAGATCGGGCCTGGCATGGTGCAGCAGATCCAGACTGTGTGCATTGAGTGCAAGGGCCAGGGTGAGCGCATCAACCCCAAGGACCGCTGCGAAATCTGCAGTGGTGCCAAAGTGATCCGTGAGAAGAAGATCATTGAGGTGCACGTGGAGAAAGGTGAGGCTGGCTAGAGAGGCTCTCTTGTGAATAATGGCACACACTGGAACTGAGCTGCATCTCTTTACAAGACTCCAGGGCTGCCAGAGGCCCTCTGCAGCTCATCTTCCTGTGACCTTTCCTGGCCTGATTTTCAATGTGTCACCCATTCAAGTTTTATTGCCTGAGGTCTGGTCCCTTGAGGGCGTAGACCACCTTTTCAGGCTTTTTTTCTGATGCTCTGAAAGTCTTGATCTCAGTTTTGTTTCATTGCCCTCTCCTGCCCCTCTCAATCATCCCCAAGGAATAAAAAGATTACTATCCACTGGCTGCCAGAGCTGTAGGTCTCTGTCCCTGCACATTTCTTTCCCCTCATGTTCCTTCAGCAGCACCAGATCTTCCCAATGCTGTGCCTTTCCTTGCTGTTCCCTCTGCTGCCATCATCTGAAGGCCCACATCAGTCCCATCTGTTTGCCAAAAATCCTGATTCTGTGACTTGATCCAGCAAATATTTCAAAGGTCAGATGAGACCCAAAATCAAAGAATCAAGACCCAAACCAACACAGGTGTCGCTAAAGACTTTTCCTTTAAACACGCCTTCACCCTGTGCTTATATGCCAACATATTTAGAAAGACTAGATGTTTCCAAAAGAGTCTTCCTCCCCAAGCCCTGGAGCCATGCCCATGTGTATGAGGAAGTGGGTGGTGACCACGCACTTGCAATGTGGCACTCAAGCATCTGGGGCTTCAGAGTACGGTGTGATCAGACGCAGAGACTTATTTGCCTTCTCCCTACCCTGGCCCGTGGTGGAAGTGAAAACTTCATGATAATCCTAGCTACTCCTGACCTGAGGTTTAATGAGTATCCCTTCTTCAAAAGCACTGAGCAGTTCTGGTTGTGAGAAATGGCTAACCAGAAAGGGATGATGTTTCATAGGTATGAAGGATGGGCAAAAGATACTATTTCATGGAGAAGGAGATCAGGAGCCTGAGCTGGAGCCTGGCGATGTCATAATTGTGCTTGATCAGAAGGATCATAGTGTCTTTCAGAGACGAGGCCATGATTTGATCATGAAAATGAAAATTCAGCTTTCTGAAGCTCTTTGTGGCTTCAAGAAGACAATAAAAACGCTGGATGAGCGAGTCCTTGTTATTACATCCAAATCAGGTAATGTTCTACCCTTCGTGCTCTATATGTTGGTCTAATAATACTTGAATATTAGTCAGATTTCACATTTTAGGCTGACTTCTTTATGTAGGGTACTATGAATTGACACTTCCTAAATTTAATTCTCTAAAAGTTTTATTTATTTATTCAGCTACCTTTTTAAGACAGGGTCTTCCTTGTAGCCCCAGCTGGCCTGGAACTCGTTATGTAGACCAGGCTGGCCTTGAACTCATAGATATCTGCCTGCCTCTGCCTCCTGAGTGCTGGGACTAAAGATGTATACCATCACATCACTCCTATTATTTTTATTTTGTGTATGAGAGTTTTGCCTGACTGGATATATGTACACTTCAAGAGTGCAGTGCCTGTAGAGGCCAGAAGAGGGCACTGGATTCTCTGGAACTGGAGTGACTGATGTTTGTTAGCAGCCAATGTGGGTTGTCTATGAGAGCAGTCAGTGCTCTTAACTGCTGAAACCATCTATCCTTTTAGTTTCTTTTTTTTGTTGTTTCTTTTTTTTTGTATTTTTGAGACAGGGTCTCCCTTTAGTCCCAGCTGGCCTGGAACTCACTCTGTAGACCAGGCTGGCCTTAAACTCTGCCTCCTGAGTGCTGGAATTAACTAAGTTTATTACTAATATACACATGTGCCGTGGCATGTGTATAGAACTCAGAGGATACCTCTGTCAGTTTTCTTCTCTGCCACAGGGCTCAAACGCAGGTTTTACCCAGAGTCATCTCACCAGCCCTGATCTTTAAAGTCGCCACCAGTGACTAGAAGGTTTTGTGAATTTCTTTAATATTCTGTTAGAGTGGGAGAACGAGCCTCAAAGAAGAATCTTATGGGTTTTTGCCAGACATGGTGGCACACACCTTTAATCCCAGCACTTGGGAGGCAGAGGCAAGCGGATCTCTGTGAGTTCAAGGCCATTCTGGTCCACATAGTGAGTTCCAGACCAGCTGGGGCTATAGGGAGACCCTGTCTCAAAAAGGACAAAAAAAAAAAAAAAAAAAAAAAAAAAGAAAAAGAAAAAGGGAAAAAAAGCAATCTTAGGGTCTGAAGCTTTATCTGGAATCTCCCAATTAAACTTTAAAATATAGGAAAAAGAGAAAGAAAAAAAAAAGCAATCTTATAGGTCTGAAGCTTTATCTGGAATCTCCCAATTAAACTTTAAAATATAAGCCACGAATAACAAAACAGCAGACAGTAGAGGCTTTTCTGTCAAGTGGGATCTGAGAACAGGCAGAGGCTGAGGGAGGATCTTAACTTGCAGCTGCTTCTGAATACCACAAAGACAGTTGTGCACAGCCAAGATGTCTGTGCAGTATGATAGTTAAGCTACCTAGGTGCCCCAGGGCCTAGCCACAAGCAGGGTTTGCCTGTGGCCATCTAGAGGTAGAAGGGTGAGTCAGGGCTTGAGGGAAAGGGACAGTGACCTGCTAATAAGCCTGTAGCCCCAACAGTGGTGGCTGTCGGTAGGACTTGGAATCGGGAGGCAGGCAAACACCAGAGCCGCTGCGTCTCCCTGGTCAACCTCCTGGCCACGTCTCCCTGGCCAACCTCCTGGCCACTTCAGTCTTCTTGTGTTTCCTGCCCTCCTCTGTCTAGTCTTCTTCTGTTACCCTTCTCTTGATTCCTCCTTTGCTAAGGATATTATGAAATGGAATTGCATTTCTAAACTTGATCAGTTGATGGTATTTTTTTAATCTGTTTATTTGGAAATAATTTCAAACTTACAGCTGTGCATGGTGGTGCATGCTATAACCCCTGTAGAGCCAGAAGACTGGAAGATGGAGGCCAGCCTGGGGTTATATAGCAAGACCCTGTTTAACTTTATTTTCAGGTTGGGGATGTAACCCAGTTGTTGAGTACTTGCTTAGTAAGCATGAAGCCCTGAGTTCAGTCCCAAGGCCACATAAACTACAGTCTGTGAACCCACTTGGAGCTTTGGATGGCTGTTAGCCACCATGTGGGTTCTGGGAATCGAACCTTGGGTCCTCTGTAAGAGCAGCCAGTGCTCTTAACTGCTAAGCCATCTCTCCAGCCCCCCAGTGCTCTTACCCACTAAGCCATCTCTCAAGTCCCCCAGACTGTATTTTTAAAAATTCTATGATGGACTTTAAAAGTTCCCTGTGAGGGTCTACTTTCTGTGTAAAGTACTCCCCTGGGGAGACCACTCAGCACATCAGGGCTTAGCTTTCTTCTTATCCCTTCCCCATTTCCTCTCAATAGTCCTTTTCTTTTTTGTCCATTTCCTTTCCTATTAACTTTTGCTGTTGGTGCCTTCCAGATAGCATTAGGAGGGCCAAGTGACAGCCCTCGACCTGTCTTTACCCATTTTCAGACACCCTTTGTCCCTCATCTCTTCCACACCTAGAGGAAATAACATTTTTAGACCTGGAGGAGAGGCTTAGTACCCCAGGTCCTGGCCCTCATCATGGTACCTTTAGAGATCTTGCCAACACAGACAAGCCAGAGGCCAAAGCATGCAGGCAAGGGGAGCACACGACCAAGGTAGAGCAAGTGCTTGTAACTGGAAAGGGACTGTCTGGCACCACCTGGGAGCCACTGCTTCAGGAAGTTGAGAAGGTCCTAAGAAGCCCTTTCCTGCCCTAAGCTCTGCCTGAATCTGAGGAAATTGTGGTAGGGACACCTGCAGCAGTCTGAAGAGGCAGGCTCACAGATACAGCCCCACTGGAGACCAAGTGGAGGGTTTTGAGTGACAGTTCCATTTTAAACTATTCTGCACTGATAGAGGTCTCAGTGTGCTGCTGCCTTGACATGGGTCAGAGTTCCACCCCAATCCTTGCTCAGGGTGCAGCATGATACAGCTCCTTCCTCTGCCCATCTCCACAGGGCCCACCTGGCTCTCCCTAGAGAGGCTAAGCTCTACAGGCCCCTCTATCTTCCTGTTTTGTAACAACCTTCTCTGCTGCAGGTGAGGTAATAAAGCACGGAGACCTGAAGTGTGTCCGCAATGAGGGCATGCCCATCTACAAAGCCCCGCTGGAGAAGGGGACGCTCATCATACAGTTTCTAGTAAGTGTGCTGCATTTTCTGTTGAGAAACAGCATGAACTATCTTTTTTTTTTTTTTTGGTCTTTTCGAGACAGGGTCTCTCTGTAGCCCGTTGTCCTGGAACTCACTCTGTAGACCAGGCTGGCCTTGAACTCACAAAGATCTGCCTGCCTCTGCCTCCCAAGTGCTAGGATTAAAGGCGAACACCACCACGCCCGGCATGAACTATCTTAATGAGAGGTTAGAACCCCATCTCCTTCTGTGTTCACCCCTGCAGGCAGTCTTCCCTGAAAAACACTGGCTCTCTCAGGAGAAGCTCCCTCAGCTGGAGGCTCTGCTGCCTGCTCGGCAGGTGGTGAGGATCACAGAAGACATGGATCAGGTGGAGCTGAAGGAGTTCAATCCCAATGAGCAGAGCTGGCGCCAGCACAGGGAGGCCTATGAGGAGGACGATGACGGGCCCCGTGCTGGTGTGCAGTGCCAGACGGCATGATGACGTGTGCAACTTGACCTGGTTGGACTAGTACATGATGAATGTAAACTTGGCACAATGAAAATGGCATCACTTTAATAGGGTCATGTTTGGGGTGTCCTGTGTACATGTTCAGCAGTCTCCAATGCTGAGTGTCTTCTGGGTTTTCTTGTTTCTTTTCTGGTTGTAATTTAAGTTATAGCTTGATTTATATTTAAATGTTTTAAGTTCAATCACCTCTACTCTGCATACGTAATTTGTTCATTTGTACTTCCAAGACATATTTTGGAGATGCCAGTACTGTACTGACACTTCGTGCTTCTAGTGGCTTTGCCATGGTTCAGTTCCACAGGAAAGCCTGACCAGAGCAGTGCCAAGCCCATAACCAATACCAGGACAGCCCATAACTAACCAATACCAGGACAGCCCATAACTAACCAATACCAGGACAGCCCATAACTAACCAATACCAGGACAGCCCATAACCAATACCAGGACAATACCTGTAGTCCATCTCTAGTCCACAGTCTTTCCCCTTCTCCCCTGGCACAGTCACTGAGGGCCTGGGCTCAGGTCTGCTAATGACATTTCTGAATCTAGAGTCTCAAACTTCTTAAACAATAAAAGCACACATGTGGACCAGACTTGGCCCAAGATGCCTGGTTCACGCTGAGTGGACTGCATTCTTTAAGCTGCAGAACTAGCCTAGCTCCTACTCTTCTGTCCCTTTGGTTGGAAAGGGGTGCGTCTGACTGTCTCTTGAAGTTTTCTTAAGTTTCCAAGCCCTGTAGTGAGGACAAACTAGTGTTCTAAGTGATAAGCTGATAAAGCTGTTTGTCTGTAACCCCACACATCTTGTTCTTCGTGGTTTCAATAATTATCTGTTGACAGCTTGTACAGTGCTCTCCCACCAAAGTGCTAGTGCTTACTGTGAAAGTGGCTCAACTCTCCCATGGCCCTTACAGCCTCACTGCAGCAGCAGCCAAGGAAGAACGCTGGTAGATGCCTCTGGCACAGCCAACTCAACGTCTCTGGATGACTTGAGAGTCTGAATGGCATAAAATTCCTCAGTGTTTTCCAACTCATTCTCCCAGACTCAGGTTCTTCCCAAGGCCCATCCCCTCACAGCATAGCCACACTACAAAGGGCTTCCTGCTCAGATGATGTTGAGAACTGAACTAACCAAGTGCTAGTAGTTAGTTTACATGGACTACCATGGACAGTGATGCCCTGGATGGATACTAGTTATCACTTTCTTCCTGGCAGGCAGGCTACACTTTGTGCTAAGGTTACCTCAACCTTTAACCATTCATTAATGCTCATTTCTTTCCCACAAATGAAGTTTAAAAACCTTGCCTTTTAAGCTGCTGGGTTAACCTGGCATATACACCCTTATTTGATTTTTTTTTTTTTTTAAATTTATGGTGCCTAAGAGTTGACTCAGATCAGGAACCTCCCTAGTAGGGTTGAAGAGTAGATCAGACCCACGGCTGGTGGGGCAAGCCAGCTGGCTGGACCAGGTGCTCCAAGAACATGGCTGACTAGTGGAACATAATTTGCTCAAAAGAGCCTACTTATGTCTGCTTTGACCATTGTCCAGAACAGACCTAACATGGATTCTTCCAACTAAGCCTATGTAAAATCAATTTATAAATGGACCACAACTCCAGGGTGGTGTTCTTGTGCTATGACCTCCTGAAAAATTACTACTAGAACTACTGTTGGTGATGGAACAAAACTACACAGATCCTTGTTATGGAAGTGGAGGATGTTGCTTAACATCTTTTCCACCTGTACATTTGTTACTTTAAAATTAAAGCTGAGCTGGTATGAGAGACAAATGGTTTTTTGCTTTTTTTTGAGCACTCAATAGCGCTAAGTGCCTGCTTGTCTCACACAGGCTGACAAGGAATGAACTTTGTCCTCTCAGAGAGCTTATACATTGGAGATGCATGCTGAGATTAGGGGTGCTACCTGCAGCTACAGTCGTGGGCAAGAGCAGCCAGGGAATGAGGGCCAGGACCCTGAGCTGCCACCCAAGCAGTCTCTGAACTCTGTGTAGACCTGCACAGGAAGGAGCACTGGCAGAGAAAACAGGATAGTGTGGCCACAGAAAAAGAGAGGCAGGGGTAGCGAGAGAGCCACAGGGACAGTGCTAACGAGCACAGGTCTTGTTCTGAGGTTCTGGGGGTGGGGGACAAGGGGAGCACAGGGCTTGGCCTTCAGGTATTGTGTGTTCTGATGAGCAAAAAGCAACAAGCAACAAGCTCTTAGCTGCTTAAACTCTCCCCATTCATGTGGACCTGACTAGAGACTGCAGACAAGACCTGAAGTGCTAGAACTCTCCTATCTGGCTGTCATGAGCCTGGCCCAGTTAAGGCAGAATCAGTAAGTAGCCTGCTATCCAACACTGCCAGCCAGTCGGACTTCTCCAACGGGGGAGAAAGGAAAAAAGGTACATCAACAGAAGGGTGCCCAGGTAGAATGGTGTAACACTCCCAGCCAGTACGCCTGTCTCCTTCAGATTCCATTGTCAAGATGGGGCCTGCCTTTCTAATTCAGGAGGAATGGGGTGCCAATCCTTTCACGGTAGAATAATGAACAATGCCGTTCCTCTCACCCTTCTCCAGGGACAGGGTCAATCTAAAAAGCAGCATGTTTGAAAATGCAAGTGTTTGGATTTATTTACATTAAAGTATGAACAGCATTGCCAGTAAAACAAGAAAAATCTCATGCCATGTCTACAAAATTGAAGACTTTGCTACAATATATGCTATATTTCTTTTGACTACCTAAAAATGTAAGGAATGTCCTCGAGATGTACATTCTCTGCAGCACTGGCCCTGAAGATGCTGATGTTTAAACCGGACAATCGTAGACGTGAATTTCCTGGTCATCTCCAACAGACACAATTTTTGAGCCATTTCCATTATATTTTACTCCCCATACCTGTAAAATAATAATAAAAAATGTTCTAACGATACTCTTTGTAAAGAACGTTTAAGAAACTAGCCGGGCATGGTGGCACATGCCTTTAATCTCAGCACTCAGGAGGCAGAGGCAGACAGATCTCTGGAAGTTCCAGGCCAGATGGGGCTACAGGAGACCATGTCTCAAAGAGACCAAAAGAAAACATGAAGAAACTAGTGTTCTTCCTCTGAATTTTGACACTGATATGCCAGTGAGGGCAGAGGCCACTCCTCAGCCCTGGTTCCCTCTGGCTGCCGTGGAACTGGCATTCCCTTCTCCTCCCATACTCCAGATTTTTCCTCCTAAAATAAGATAACCCTTTGATGAAAGATTAACTTAATCCCATGAAGTGGATCCCATCTGGGACTGGCACTGTGCTTCCAGGAGGAAAAGCCCACCACCCCCAAGGCCACTCAGAGACATAACTAATGTGGTAGTGTTAACTTCGTGACTACTAGGAATTCTGGGTGGGCAGGCTGTCACACTCACCTTCAGAGTTGAGGTGAGATGAGCAGGACACACCATGGCCTCACTACACTCCACACATCCTTCTGAGACACCATCACAATGATCTCAACTGATGACTCAGCTGCGAATTATCAGTATTCAACCCATCCCCCAACTTTACTGCAACAATTTAAGATGGAATGTAAAGCAGTTTGAATAGTTAACCTTAAGTAGCTCAAAAGGGAAGTACATAAGGCATTTGAAAGAAGTATATAAGCATTTGAAATACATTAAAAGCTGATTTTTGTTGATCTGAACATGTTATTTCTGCTGACTAGTTCCCCTATACCCTGCTACTCAGAGTGGATGGATTGGCAATGATGGCTGCATCAAGATTGTTTAAAGAACAGACTCAGAGCTGGTATGGCAGTTCATACCCAGGTCAAGCTAGAAGGACTACTGAGAGTTCAAGCCTAGCCTGAGCTATAGTGTGAGACTCTTGGTTTGGGGGGGATGTTTTTTTTAAATCCCCTTCCCAAAGAAGGAAAGAAGGAAAGAAGAAGGAAAGAAGGAAAGAAAAGGCAATGTAGGACCTACTGAATCAGAATCTTTTTTTTTTTTAACTGGGGACTGGACCCAGTATGCTAAACAAGTATACCACTACTGAGGTCTAGCCCCAGCCCTTTTATTTTTGAGAATCAGGGACTCAAGTTGTCCAGACTACCCTCAAATGTTTTTATTTTTGTCTTTTTTGTTGTTTTGAGACAAGGTCTCATTCTCACCACGGCCCAGAACTCAAGGCAACTCAAGGCTACCTCCTTCCAAGTACTGGGAGTTCGGATGTGAAGACACCATGCCTTGGTAGGCTTCAAACTGTTGGTCTTCCTGCCTCCTCAGCCTCCAGCGTACTCAGCTCAGAAGCAGCATTCTAAGATTCCCCAGGGGACTCATGGGAACATTAAGGACCAAGAAGGATCTAGAACACCTCAGCATTTCAAATTCACCTTAACAAAAGCAGTCTCCTTTTAAAGACAGAAACAATGTTAGCACTATCATTAAAATCAGCCTAAGAATTTCCAACTGCTGGGCATGGTGGCACACATCTTTCATCCCAGCACTATGGAGGTAGACGCAAGCAGATCTCCAAGTTGGAAACCAGCCTGGTCTATACAGTGAGACCCTGTCTCAACAAACAAACAAAAGTAATTTTCAATTTCTACTTTAGTTTAAAAAAAAAAAAATCACATCTCTTCTTGGTGAGGCATGGCTTCGAAATTTCAAAGCAGGGGGTGTGGCCTGACACAGGGGACATAGCTTATGGTCACTTGGCTGACAGCATGTCCCAGGAGGACTGAACCAATCTTAACTACAACAGAAAGGCTACAAAAGCAAAGATGCAAAAGAATTTAAATGCTGATTACTCCATACCTGATCCTGGTGATCAAAGAAGGTGTGAACACAGGTCCTCGTTCCAACATCCCAAACTTTGACACTTTTGTCAGATGAGCTGTTTTAGGAAAGAATGTCAATAATAGTACACTGATCACAAACTCACATTCCTTCACAGACTTAAGTCTTCTACCTACAAAGCCCACCTTGGTGCAGGGCATAGCTGGAGTACAGCTGTCACCAGGTTGCTCTCCCACTCAGAGGACAGCCATTCTCCTGAGAGTCTCATCAGCTTAGCCTCCTGCTCACTGCTCTCATCAGGAATCTTGGGCCTATCTACCTATTTCTAGATGTGTGGGAGCTGCTGAAACTCAAAAGGCCTTTGTGAGCCATGACACCCCTTCAGCTGCCCATCCCACACTTCTCAAAAACTGTGGCCTCCCTGGGCCTGAACAACAAGTACATTCTATATGCAGATTTAGCTAAGGGAAGCCAACACTCAAGAACATTCTAAGATTTATTTTGAGACAGGGTCTCTCTGTAGCCCCAGCTGGTCTGGAACTTTCTACATAGATGAGGCTGGCCTCAACCTCAGAGATCTTCCAGCCTCTGCCATCAAGTACAGGATTAAAGGCATATACCACCAGACCCAGCTAAGAAATTTCTAATAATTCAAATGGATCCATTAGAATACAACTAGAAAACAACCAACTTCATTCCTTAAATTTGAAAAAAAGAAACCTTAAACAAAGGAAACTTGAATTTTAAAAAATCAAGCAGTCTTGGGGCTGGAGAGATAGCCTAGCGGTTAAGAGCACCAACTGTTGTTGCAGAGGACCCGGGTTCAATCCCCAGCACCCACATGGTGGCTAAGAACCGTCTGTAACTCCAATTCCAGGAGAACTCCAGTTCCAGGGGAACCTGAGACCCTCTTCTGACCTCCATGGCATTGCATGACACGGGTGCACAAATTTACAGTACATTCATACACATACAAAAATAAAAAAAAAAAATTAAAAAAATAAAAATCAAGCAGTCTTTAAATTTAAGCCAATGCATGCCAGAATCCACCTATCTGCCAAGCACTCTAAAAATTTGAGTCCTCAGTACCTGGAGACAAAGTGAGTGTCATCAGGACAGAATGCGACGTTGAGTACCCAGGAGGCATGGCCGCTCAGTGTGCCTGCCAAGTTGGCATGTTGTCTGAAATGTGAAAGGGTCAAACAAAATGGAGAAGTTAATGTGGGAAGTAACTACTGAACTAGGAAGTGCATTAGCTGCACTCACATATGTGGGTATCATACTGCTACAGTGACTACACATGTATTATAATAATATACATATAATATACATATATTAAATTTCCTCTTCAGTGAAGTGGCACCAAGCATCACAGAAACAAACTTTGATAGCAGCATTAAAATGTGTGGACAAGAGGCAAGAAAAAGATGCCAAACAAGCAGAGAGCTTGAAGAGCTCAAAGATGTCAACTGCAAGATGCGGAGCAGCAGCAGCAGAGGTCATCAGGCCAGCTGGACCCCACCGCACCAGCACCTTTTCCCACAGTGGAAAGAAAACTGCAAGACGTGCTTTCTATGGCATGTGCCTAATGCCTACAGAGATTTTCATTTTTTAAAAGCAGCAGCACACTCAGTAGCAATGACAAACATCACCCAGGGGAGCAGGAATGGGAAATGACAATGGGGAGGAAACATCAAGAGAAGGGGGCTCACCCCGAGCTCTTAACAGTGGAACTAGGAACACAACTAAGTGACCAGTTCACTCCAGGACATACTGGAGAGCTCCCCACTAGATGTACAGGGTAGTTTACCAACTGCCAACCCTCTGACTGAGACGTGACACATTGCCCAACAGCCCAACACACATACCTGCTAACTAGCCAGACATGCATACCGGAACAGCCTGACCCCTAGAGGGGGTACTCAGTTTTACCATCACTCTAGGCCAGCTACAGCCCAGAGTTCCATTTCATCAACTGTGTATTATACACCTACTCAAAAGAACTTTGTATCGGTGACCCAAACCACCTGGCTGCCTGAGAGAAAGCACTACCTACTCCTACTAGGGACTGCACATTTATCCACACAGACCTTGAAGACACACACTAAGCTCCAACACAGGGCCCAGCTCGGGGAGGAGTGACCAAGGAGACTTGGGTATTGAAGCTGACCTGAGTATTAATTCCTGCTAGGACCATGAGAGTGGGCAGCATGTTCCCTAGAGCTGTTCTTGATAGCAAGGGGACAGAGTAGCTACTGGTGCTGAGACCATTACTCTTGAAAAGACAACTCACACATCGTAGATCTTGATGTAGCCATCATCTGAAGCTGTGACCAGGAGCTGGGAGTCCGGGGAAAAAGTCAAGGAACGAATGGGCATAGCATGGCCTGAAATCCAGAAGAGCTTGTTAACTGGGCTGGATCTGTCTCCCCACAAGCTTCCCACCTACCATGCCCCTTTTAATGACCACAAAGCACCAAGCTGAACCAGCCCTGGTGCTTCAGTGAGGGGAAGACTAGCAACCCTTCCTCCCACTGCCTTCCTCCCCCTCCAACATAACCCCATAACCCCACCTCTTTCCTGGAGACATTTCTCCCTACTTCTCCTCTATGATCAACTGGGCCTCTTGAAAAGAAAAAAAAAAAAAACAAAAACAAAAAAAAAACCTTCTGCTACAAATACAGCCAAACACGGAAACATAGGCTGCTTATAAGTTTGAACAAATAACATGCTATTTTTCTACCATATTGTAAGGTAAAAGGTAAACTGAAGAGATAATACTTGGACTCAGTCTAAATTCAAAATCATACATGAGAATACTAATAGTCTCTCTCTGCCTTGACCTCTTTCTCAGGCCTCCAGTGTGTTTCATCTGCCATCCGATGAACACCTAAAAAAAGGGAGCTGCCTTCTACCATAAAGTTCTTCAGAAATATACCACCCCCCCAAAAAAAGTACACACACACACATTTATATACAAATAGATAATCTTATAGCTGCAGGGTATTTACACATAAAAAAAAAATAAGCTAAGTCACTAAAAAACAATTTAACACTGTTAGAAGAACATGTCCAGTGCTATATCCAAGACATGCAGCCACCTGAGTTTTCTGACTTGGCATAAAACACTTTGCACCGGCATTTTAATGAAAGAATATTCCTCACTTTGGGACCAATCCACATCTAGTGGGCACCAAATGAGAAGAGGGACTGTGCCTACCTTCCAGCGTGTGCAGAAGTTTTCCAGTTGCAATATCAAAAATGTTGATGATTCCATCTATGGCACCACTGGCCAGGTACTTCCCATCAGGACTCTGTGCAGAACATGAGGAGACATGGTGATTTGCTACCCTGTGATTAATCCACACCTTCTGAACACAGCTGTCCTGCTGAGCTACTCAGCACCACAGCATCAGCCAGCAGTGAGCCGACTAGAGCACTGCAGGATCTATGCTGAGCACAAGCTAAAGAGTCAGAAAGGGAGAGCCAGGGTTCCTTACATATGCAATACTAAGAATGAATTTTCCTCTTGTGTCCAAAGAATATTCTTTTTTCCCACTTTCCACACCAAAAATATTCACTTTCCCCACATGAGTTCCTGTGGCCAGATACTGGGAATCAGGAGAAAAGGCCAGAGTCCAGGCGTCCACTGCAGAGAAAACAGAAGGAAAAGCGTGCCATGAGAGAAGGTCTGACCTGAATTTAAGAATCAGAGTGTGATCAAGGATAGATTTTAAATTTAGAGAGTAACCTAATTCAGTAAACTACGTCATAAAGATGTGAAGTCTTTAAGCATATTTAAATTTTATTTCAGGGAGTCTTAAATTCTTTTTTTTTTTTTTTTTTTTTGTCTTTTCAAGACGCGACAATTCTAGTTATATCACCTAATGCATTTTCTGACCATGATTCGGATCTGTAGCGATGTTTCAGAGTGGACTAGTTTACCCGCATTGATATTATACGGCTGACACACTGGCGTCTTTGTCGTAAGGGTCTTCCTATAGCCCGCTGTCCTGGAACTCACTCTGTAGACCAGGCTGGCCTTGAACTCACAAAGATCCGCCTGCCTCTGCCTCCCAAGTGCTAGGATTAAAGGTGTGCACCACCACGCCCGGCTTAAATTTTTAATAAAAGAACAGGAAAAACAATACCAAGGGATGGAGAAACAGGACCTTCATGCTCTGATGCAATGTGAAATGGGTGGCCACTCTGAAAACCAGTTTCAGTTTCTTAGGTGAAAACAAACACCACAGTACTGAGAATCCCACTCCTGGAAGCTACTCAAGAGAAATGAAAACATGTCTGCCCAAAAATGTACGCACTCATCTTTGCAGCAGCTTTATTCATAAGCAGCTCAAATGACAATCAACTGGCAAACAACATTCAGTACACCCTTAAGAGAGTACAGCCTCAAAACACCATGGAAACAACGAAGGTATGTAAGACAATAGAATCCTACTGATAGTGGGGCAGGAACTAAGTGGAAGTGGACTCGAGGAAATGTCTTCAGACAGGGAGGCTCCATAACTGCCCTGGGGTGATGCTGCCCAACGTACTCACCAATTACAACTTAAGATGGTACGTTTCAGTACAATTAATTACACAGGTAAAATTTTACCTACATTACACTAAAAATAAGTAAAGATTACCAAAAAGAATATGACAAACTATATACCACAAATTCACAGGCAATGAAGAATGACTTAAAAAAAAAAAAGTTAGGGGGCTGGAGAGATGGCTCAGCAGTTAAGAGCACTAACTTGCAGAGGATCCAGGTTCAATTCCCAGCACCCACATGGCAACTAAGAACCATCTTTAACTCCAGTTCCAGGGGACTCCAATGCCCTCTTCTGACCTCCGTAGCGTTGCACAACATGGATGCACCAACCTACATGCAGACAGTACACTCATACACATTAAAAAAATAATTTTAAAAAATTAAAAAAAAATAAAAAAAACAGTTAGCTCTGAAGGCATACTACATGTAAGTTGACTTTAGAGTTCATTCAATGCAAGCTCAATTCTCTGGACAGCTCCACAGATGAGTATTTTACACTCATATGCAGCATAGGTGTCAAATGTGCCAGTGTATTCTCTGGATTGCTAACAGCATTTTAGAATTTCTTTTTCTTTTTTTGTTTTGTTTTTTTGGTTTGTTGTTGTTGTTTGTCTTTTTGAGACAGGGTCTCCTCGTAGCCCCAGCTGGCCTGGAACTCACTATGTAGACCAGGCTGGCCTTGAACTCACAGAGATCCACCTGCCCCTGTGTCCCAAGTGCTGGGATTAAAGGCATGCACCACCATGCCCAGCTGAAATTTTTCTTAGCTACTTAGGGGCCTAGCTTTCAGAGGGAATCCTAGCAACCCTAGCAGCATTGGGGGCTGGGCCAGGAAAAATCACCTCACAGAATGCTTCGGTCACTTTTCTAAAGCCTGGTCTTTCAGAGGAACCATCCCAAAGTCCTGCCCCCAGCCCCACAACAGAGCTCAAGAAGAAAGGGGCTCTTTCCTAAGTCATAGTCCTCACTCCTGGCCAGAGCTCAGGGAGGTGGCTACTGTGCCTCTTGCCTGGTTCTTAATGCTTTGGTTGCTAGCCTTAGTTTTTAATGCTGTACCATCTCTCCAGCCCTCACCTGGCCTTCTAAGCACATGAAAGAGTGAAGGAGGAGGACAGGCCCTCTATAAGCTTTACCCACAAAAGACAGGGGCTTGAGTAGATAGGCCATTATTCTACCCTCTATGTTTTATTTGGCAGCACATGCCTTTAATCCCAGCACTCAGGAGGCCAGTCTAGTTGACATAGCAACTTCCAGACCAGATACAGGGAAACCCTGACTCAAAAAAAAACCAACAACAAAAAAACTCTTAAAAATATTTAAACACCACTAAAGTAATAAGAAGTCACTTAACTTTATCACTTTAATTATGAAATGTTTATTTCAAAAATTTACTTTAAAAGTTCTCAGCCAGGACAACCTGAAAAAAAGGTTTTTATCATCAACTACTTTTTACCTTTCTTTTTTCTACCTTTTCTTTTTTAACCTTTTTTTTGTCTTTATATATGCACTTGTGTGTGTTGAGGTGCGTGCATGCCACCACATGTGTGTGGAGGTCAAAGGACAATGTTGGTGTCAGTCACTGCCTTTAACCTTGAGACAGATCTCCTGTCCACCACAGTCATGTACGACAGGCTAGCCTGAGCGCTTACAGGGACTCCTGTCTCTGCCCCAACCTACCTGAAGGAGTGCCAGATTAGACATCAGCTGTGTGTGTGGTGTTTCCATGGGTCCTCATGCTTGTGCAGCAAGTGTTTTTACCCAGCGAGCCACCTCCCCGTCCTCAACTGCTTAACTTTGCACAACAGGAGCACTTATCTGATAAGATTGCTTTCTCTCTTTGCCCGCCAGTGTGGGAGATCACTGAGGAAGAAGAAGCCTGAGAGCCCTCATCATCAGCTTCCCCTCTCCTACTCCCACTCCCACTCCCACTCCTGAGAGTCAGGCCCAGAAAGGAATTTTAAAAATTCTATTATAATTAACTATTTATAGGGAAAATGGCTAATATAAAAATCTAATTTTTCTTTCTCAAAGCTTAATAAAACAATTCTTCTAAACTATTTTTATATTAAAACAATTTTATATTCAATTTTATATTAAAGCAATTCTTCTAAATTATTTTTATATTAAAACAATTCTTCTAAGTTATTTTCATATTAAAGGCTTTGTAACACAGTCTTTCACTACCTAATGTCTTCGGGCACATGGCAGGAACAATTTTCTCTCTCAATGAAATCATGCATGCAGACTTTTATGTAGGGACTGATATAAACACTTGCAGGGCATGTGTTTATATCAGTCCCTAAGTGGCCCTCCTCATTCAGAGTTCATTTCTTTGCCCTGGCCATCTTGAAGTTTAATGTGAAGGGCACTGCACCGCCTCCTTAGTTAGGTCTTCTCAGTGTCCACGAGGGAAAGCTACAGCCTGGTGGAGTGCCAGTCACGGCTCAACTCCTCTAGCTTTACTTTCTTCTAGTTTTCACTTTCTTCAAGACTAGTATTTTTCAGGGCTAGAAAGATGACAACTGAAAGGTCACACTGCCTGTGCTGCAGCAGCCAGCCCACTAAGCTCGACCATTACTAACTTGGATATAGTCCAGCGCGGCTGAGGAGTGGGGCTGCACTGTCCTACGGGATTAAAAACAAACAGATAAATAAATGGATTTATTTCTTCCTATCACCTACTAGAAACTAAACAGTTAAACCATACTTAGCAGAGATAATCACTATTCAGATCTATGAGGACTGTGCTCTATGCTCCAGGCTTCTATAAGGCAGCAAATGTATCAGTTCAGAATGCAGCAAACACAGAACCACAGGACCAGCCAACACAGGTCTGCATACCCATTCCGGTGATTCTGAACTCTAAAAAGTCCTGAAAACTGTTTCCCACCCACCCCTATGTGTGTAGTACAATTACATTTGGCAGTAAAACTTGACCTGAACTAATTTAAGCTGTTTTCAGTCTGTGCTTCCCTCACTTAGTATAATTACTCATGTTAGGTTACACTGACATTAGGGTTTGATTAGAGAGATTACAGTTCTGAACTATAAACACGCTATCCTTTGGTTTGAAAAGGGATTGTGAGCCTCTATCTCTTCCCCAAATATAGAATTCTTACCAGGTCCTGCATCTATAGACTTTATCTGTTTGCCATTTTCCAAGTCCCAGAGACGAATATGAGCATCGAGAGAGCTGGATGCAGCAATGGGCAGAGTATGGCTGATGTCCACAGACACCACCCCCAGCTGGTGTCCCTCAAGGCTCCACTGGAGCTCCAGCCTGTCATCACGCCTTCAATAGGGGAGAGAAAAATAATTCTTTCACAAATAAGATACTGTACCCAGTATCAGGACCTATGTCTACACATACAATGGTCTATGGGAACCAAACACTAAATGCTTTTAACTATGGGGCTTTTAAAAAATAAATAAAAATAGGGCTGGAGCGATGGCTCAGCAGTTAAGAGCACTGATTGCTCTTGCAGAAGATCCAAGTTCAAGTCCCATCACCCACATGGCAGCTAACAACAGTTCCAGGGGATCTGACACCCTCTTTGACCTTCACAGACATTGTACAAGATGGGTGCACTTACATACCTGCAGGTAATATGCTCATACACATACAATTAAAAAAAAAAGTTAAAAAAAAAGATTTAATACCAAATAATGGGGAAACAAACAAGAAAAAATAAGTTGTTTTAAAACTATCATGTGGTGGTCAAAAAACAAAAACCTAAAAAAAAAATGGGGGGGGATACAGATAGGAATGAACCTTTCTGTCAAACCTTGCAATTCAAATCTTAAAACTAACTATGAGAAAAGTATTTGTATGTTCCAAACAGGTCAAAATGTCACCACCTTACAGCTGAGAAAAAGAAAAGATAGCAGCTTATGCTCGAAGTAGGCATGTACCCAGAAAGTGCCACGAAAGGTTGGCCCCATATGAACATTGAAAGGTAGAAAAGCCTCAGATTGCTGAGGCTTTTCAAACCCCTCTGTGGATCCCTACTTGTAACAACTAATATATATAATGAGTCCTAACAGAACTTTAACCTTCTAGGTGCTGCAAAGGTTTTTTAATACGAGAGACTTTCTTAACCTCCCCCCCATAGAACAAGGAGAATATGATGATGTCGTTCCACAACTGTAAATTGGAGACAGATATTATAGAGGTTATCTCATAAAACCGGTAAAACTGGCCTTCTTTAATTGACTAATAACATAGGAACTGTGAAAAGATTATTCTCTATTCAGAACAAATTAATATAATACTAAAAGTCTCCTTAAGCTATGTACTTAAACAAAATATATAATAAGGGAGTCTCTGACATCAGCAATGGACTATTCTACAAAGGAGATTTTGGCCAGGGATCCAAGCCCTCCACAAGGTAATAGGCTCCTTGCCTCTAAACTTGGATACCTGCAAGAAGAGAGGCGATAAGGCCCTGCTGTCGAAGACCTGAACTTAACATGGGAAAAGAAATGTATTGAGACCCACATGCAAGTGTACAGAGGTCTCTGGAAATACCAGAGAGTGTTACAAAGGCCACTAAACCAATAAAAAAAAAAAAAAAAAAAAAAGGTCTCCTTGAGTCAAGCAAGACTCCATCAGCACCAGCTATACCTCACGCTGCCTGGAAATACTGTGCCACAGAGGCAGCCATATATGCCTGTATAATCCCAAATCTAATTGGTTAGTGGCTCTCCCCTTGGAAGAATAACCCACGACTGATGCCAAAGTACATCCTTTAGTGGTTAGGAGAGGTTATAAGCAGAAGGTAGACCCTGTCATATTTAAAACAGGAAAAAAATGTAAATTCATGGATTAACATACCATCAACACATCTGTGTCTAAATACCAAGGTAACCTACCATAACTTTTAGTACTGTTTAAATACCTAATATATCTAATTGCTTGTGGCTTCATTAGTAGGATCGATTGGTTATTATTCCTGGAACACACTGCTCAGTGGCCATGAAAGGAAATAGCCAGAATTGAACAGAGTCAAAGACAACAGCTCCAAAGAAGAAAGTAGACTGTTTTGCTCCTCATCCACAGCTGTGCCCCTTTTCTAACCCTAGGGAACAATCTGCGGAAGAGGGCATGGTAGAATGTAAGGGCTGCGATTGGGGTGAAATGGTGAAAATACAGACAATAATACAGCCTGGACACTCATTTGATCAACTTGGATTGAACATACAAGCCCCCTCTGGATGGTGGGACAGGGGCTGTGTGGGTTTGGGCGCAGAACTGCATTGCAAAATGGGTTTTACATGAAGGATGCTTGTACTCATAAATTATCAACTTTTGCTAAAAAATGAAAAAAAAAAAAACTGAGAGAAAGATTGCCAGGGGAGTTATGGCAGAATGCATGATCTGGGAATTGGGGGGGGTGGGGTGGGGGGAAGGGAAGGGGAAATATGCCTGAACTGAATTGGAAAATGATATATGAAATACACGAAGCATCAATTAAAAAAAAAAAAAAAAAGAAAACTGTATCTGCAAAAAAAAAAAAACTATCATGTGGGGCTGAAGAGATGGCTTAGCAGTTAAGAGCACTGGCTGCTCTTGCAGAGGACCTGGGTTCAATTCACAGCACCCACATGGTAGCTAACAACCATCTGAAACTCCAAGTTCCAAGGCCTCCAGTGTCCTCTTTTGACCTCTGTGGGCTTTGCATGACACAGGTGCACTTACATACATACACTCATACACTATAAATAAAAATAATAAAATATTTAGAAAAAAAAACTATCACGTTGCTACTATTTTCTCACCCAGAAAAATCAATGATTCTCTGATAGCAATTTGGAAGCCCAGAAGCGAAGCCCTTAGCCCAAATCTCCAAGGCTGTGTGTCTGGGAAGAAGTGCTCACCATTTCCAGACCTTCACCAGGTCATCCAGGGATCCTGTGACCACTGTTTCAGAGCTCTCCTTCTTGTTTGTCCCCCAAGCAACTGACCAAATGGCATCATCGTGGGCTAGGATGGAAAGTGTTTCATTCAGTTTCCATGCATGCAACTTCTCAATTCAGTGATAAGACGAATCTGAAACATGACCTGACAATCTAAGTAAGGTAATGTCTCTGTATGTATGTCTGTGTCTCTCTACCATTCCACAGGACATTTCCCCATAACCTTTTACTGGATTCGTGGGCACTTAGGAAATGAAACTAGAGGTTCTGAAGAAGTTAGAGGCTCTGAAGAAGCCCCTTGCCCTCAAACACAAGTTTACCAGGTAGGGAAGCAGAACCAGACCCATTAGCATGCTACTCAGCAGATAGCAGACTAGAGTGGCAATCAGTTGATTGAGTAAAACCAGTGGGCAATCTCCCCTGCCAAGAAACCTAAACTTGATTTTGGCTACATCTCAGAGATCTTGGGAAATCAGTAGGCAGTTCAACTACAACAGTTCTGGTCTAAAAATGTTTTACCATAAATATTCTTATTATATGTCATGGACCAGTTATTACATTAATCCTAAGTGTTATCTCTATCACAAACACCTTATGAAATAAATCCTGCTAAGACCATGCTTGCCAGGGCTGGAAAGATGGCTCAGCAGTTAAGAGCACTGACTGCTCTTACAGAGGACCTGGGTTCGATTCCCAGCACCCACATGGCAACTAGGAACTGTCTTAGGCCAGGCGTGGTGGTGTACATCTTTAATCCCAGCACTCGGGAGACAAAGACAGGTGGATCTCTTTGAGTTCAAGGCCAGTCTGGTCTACAGAGTGAGCTCCAGGCCAGCTGGGACTAAAAGGAGACCCTGTCTCAAAAAGACAATAAAAAAAAAAAAAAAGTCATGCTTGCCAGGCACTGTAACTAACACCTGGTAGTAGAGGTAAGAAGATCATGAGGCCAGCCTAAGAACTCTGTGAATTCAAGGCCAACCTGCACTATACCTTTTCTAAAAGACCAAGGCCTGAGGACATAGCTCAAGGGTAGAGTACTTGCCTGGCAGGAGCAAGGCACTAGACTTGATCCCTAGCACTGAAAAACAACCCCTCAAAAGACCACTCCATTTCATAGAGGCTCAGAGATACCTAGAAGCTCACCCAAACACACGAGCCTAAAAAGGAACAGAGCTGGAGTTCAAACCTCATATATTAACTAAGCCTACTTTTAATTCAGGTCTTCAAACTGCATATCTGTGGGCTCTGCCGAGCATGCAGTAAATGGGACACAGAAGCTTTATCTACACATGCCTGCAGTTCTCCAGGGCTACTTTTCTAAAACATGACTATAAAGGCATTAAAGGTAAATAGCTGAGCTCCATGTAACATCACAGCTTCCAAGCCTGCTAAGCTGGCCACCTGGATAAAGTCAGCTTCATGCATAGTTATTGACTGGCCATCTGAAAAGCTTACCACTAGTTAACTAGGAGGAACGGTTTTGGCTTAAACTTCAGACTACCCAAATGCCACTGATTTGGAGTGGAAGAGCTTTCATTAGACACTCCACAAATTCCCAAGGTTTTCCCTGGCTCACCTATTTTGTGGAGAAGTCAGTCAAGATTACCTAGTCTGTGAGAAAGAGATGAAAAGCATGTTTGGCAGAGTGCATGAGCTCTAGTGGGGTGGGGGAATGGGGAGGGGGTACACAGGTCTAGACTTGATAAAAAAAAATAAAAATAAATTTATGTGAAAAAAAAAAAAGATTACCTAGTCTGCACACAAATGCTGCTCTTTTACAGGTAGGAGCCCTGCCTCATCAGGCAGCTAGAGTCTGACGCTGGCCTCAGACCTACCTCTGGATCTCATTTCCACCACCCCCACCCCCACCCCCACCCACTCTTGAGGACTTGACAGAACTTTCAACCTCCCTCCACTTTTATACAGAGAAAAAGGTCCTACACTTGGAAGTGAAAGACACTATGTACTGACTCCAGAGTGAAGTCTCAGTTCAGGGGAAGGCTTAAGCCCACCTCCCAAACATCAACAGAATTTAGAGGTTCAAAGCATTTCCTTTTTCTACCCTGGAAGTTGGGAAGCACCACAGTACATCTTTCTCAGGTAGGAGAGTTTTCCTAGAATTCTTCATCCTACTGACTCCTGCTTTTCTCTCTCCCTCTCTTTTTCTCCATGTATGAATGACAGGGTCTCACTAGGTAGCCATGGCCTGGAATTCACTATGCAGACCAGGTTAGCCTCAAACTCAGAGAGATCTGCCTGTCTCTGCCTCCAAAGTCCTGAGATTAAAGACATATATCACCATGCCCAGCTTCCTACCTGTCTTTTTAGTTATGTTTTATCCTTTTGGTACTGGGCATTGAACTTGGGGCCTTGTGCATCTATGCAAGTGCTTTACCGCCCAGCTATATCCCTAGCCCTCTTTTTATTTTTTATTTTGAAATAAGGTCTTGGGGCTGGAGAGATGTCTCAGTGGTTAAGAGCACTGGCTGCACTTCCACCAGAGGACCTGGGTTTGGTTCCCAGCACCTACATGGCAGCTAAGAACCGTCTATAACTCCAGATCCAGGGGAATCTGACACCCTTTTCTGAACTCTGCAGGCACTGCATGTGCTAAGGTACATGGTCCTTACGCAGCCACCTAAGTATTTGAGATTACAGGCCTGACAGAGTTCTTTACCACTGTGTTAGTAAATGTACTTGTTTTGAGCTGCCATGGCCAATTCTGCAAAGTGGATGTGCCTGGGGTCTGCATGTCTAGCACAACGTAATCTTAAACCAGGGACAACACAGTTTTTTCAGAGGAATTGGCTTAAAAAGGCAGGCTGCTTACCTTGCTCTTGCTTGAAGAGAATACTGTACTACAAAAGAACAGAAGCCACATTGAACTGGTGATTGTCTAATCGGTTACCCAGCACCCCTCCCTTAAGCACTCTGAGACAGTCACTGCAGTGTCCAATGTTAGGAGCGCGACTGCTCTTGCAGAGGAACAGAGTTCGATCCCCAGCACCCACATGGTGGCTGAGAACTGTCTTTAACTCCAGTTCCAGGGGAATCCAACACCCTCTTCTGACTGCCGTGGCATTGCACGACACAGGTCCACAAACCTACATGCAGACAGCACATTCATACACATAAAAAAAAAAAAAATTTTTTTAAAAAAGAATAGAGCAAGAATTAAACCACACACTCAGGGAATCTATTGTGCTTGAACGTGCCAGTGACTAACTAATGTTCCTTCTCTCAATGCAGATCTTACCTGGTTGGTCATTTCCTTAACCAAGATGAAGGGCTGAAGACCAGACAACTCTGTGGAAACACCACCAGGGTATCAGTAAGGGCATGCCATCAGCACAGGAGGCTACAGAGACCTCTTCACCAAGGTAACCCTTGGTTAAGGGGCTGTTGTGACACTGTTCTATGGACCATCCCAGGGTGGTGAGGGGAGCGGAGGGTAGGTCCCTTTACAACCCCTACCAAGGGACTCAATACATTGTCCTCATTGCATGGATTCTTTCCCCCCAAGTCTGACTGCAAAGATGACCAGTATGTTCCTTGCCTCTCTTCAGAGACAAAATACAGGCTTTCTTCATTTTAATTTTGGGGGAATCGAAAAGAGAGCACTGTTCTTACATGTATGAGCATGTGATGGTCTCAACCAAAAATGCCTTTAAGAGCCTAGAGATACCTAAATAAGGACAGGGAGACAAGCCAGTCAAAGATCAAAGTCTGCAGGGTATGGTGGCACACACCTTTGATCCCAGCACTCAGCAGAGGCAAGTGGATCTCTGTGAGTTTAAGGCCAGCCTGGTCTACATAGAGAGAGCCTGTCTGAAAAACACCCCCCCCCCAAAAAAAAAAGATGAGACGCTTCAAAGACAGCTTAGCTAAACATAGACCTAAATTACTTTAAGAACAGATTTAATTTTGGGGCTGGATGGTTGGCTAAGAGGTTAAGAAGGGCACTGGCTGCTCTTATAGAGGACCCAGGTTTGATTCCCAGCATCCCAACAGCCTCTTTTCACTTCTACGAGCACTGCACATGACTGCACTTACATACATGCAGGCAATATACTCATATACATAAAAATACAATACACTCACACACACAAAATAGAAATAATAAAAATAATTTAATTTCACAGGCTACATTGACTTAATATTTTTAAGACTTGTTTCTAACACATGGGTCCCAGGGATTGATGTAGGGCCCTCTGACTTGGCATCAAGTGCCTTTACCCACTAGGCCCAAGTTCCTAATACATTGTGTGCAACAGAGACATCCCCAGAAGATTTGTAAAACCTATGCTCCTTTGGTTTTTTAAATAAAATACATAGCATTTGAAAGAAAACCTAGTATGTTCTCACTATCTATGGGTGTTATATTTTACAAAGTTGACACAAATACTAAGTGGACAAACAACGAACCATCCCTCTGCAAGTAGACAGAGGTTGGTCCTCAAAAGCCTCTGGGCACATTTTTGTCAACTACTCAAAATGTAACCATGTTTTACATGTGCTTCCATTTAAAGGCACCTTATTGAATAATCAATAGTGGTTCACTAATATTGAACTCAGCCTAAAAAAAGCTTATCTAACACAATTTATTTCCTCCATAAGACCTATCACAGCTTTCTAGAACTGGACAGGAAGCACCATGCCAGATTACCCTAACCACGAGGACCACCACGACCACCACCAACAACAAAGCACAGAAACATGAAAGCATGGCACCAAAGCCTGCAGAAAAGACACTTTCTTATATGTGAGATCTGAAACAAGGCAGAGCATGTGGGCTTAGAACTGTGCATTAAGTAACTCAAAGGATTCAAAACAGGTCAGCCAATCTGGACTTCACATTTGACAAAGAAACAACAGTAATTTTAAAAGTAGGAAGGTTTGGGGATGGAGAGATAGCTCAGTGGTTAATAGCACTGGCTCCTCTTGAAGAGGACCTGGGTTCAATTCCCAGCATCCACCTGGCCACTAACAACCATCCGGAACTCCAGTTCTACCTCTGAGGGCATTGCATGACACAGGGACACTTATACACGTGCAGGCAATACACTCACACACATAAAAAAAAAAAAAAATACGAAGTAGGAAGGTTTGCAGGAAGTCGACTTTCAAAATGCTACCCTCCCATGGGCCGGGCATGGTGGCGGTGCATGCCTTTAATCCCAGCACTTGGGATTAAAGGCATGCACCACAGAGGCAGGCAGATCTTCGTGAGTTCAAGGCCAGTCTGATCTACATAGTGAGTTCCAGAACAGCTGGACCTACAAGGAGACCCTATCTCAAAAAGATGAAGAAGAAGAAAAGAAAAAAAAAAAAAAAAAAAAAAAAAAAAGCCAGAAGTGGCAGAACAAAATGCCCTCCCAAGACAGGGTTCAGTTCTGTGTGCAAATCTGAAGGGTGTATGTTTTAAATACTGCACGATTAACTCACTGAACCTTCTAACTCTGCTTAGTATGCATTCTTATTGCCAGCTAGCTCCATTCTCCTATCAAGAAAAGAGGTTTACAGCGGTTGAGGGGAGTTTACCCAAGAAAGTTAATACAAGCTATAGTTCCGCCAGGCGGAAAAATTAAAATAGAGAGATGATAGCAGGAATTATAGCTTGTTTTGGTTTTTTCTTCTTTGAGATTGGGTCTTCCCATAGGCCCCAGCTGGGTCTGGAACTTGCCATATAGACCAAGCTGGACCTTGAACTCAAAGAGACCTTGGGCTGCCTCTGCTTAACTCGTGCGCCACCACGCCGGCCTTCATCCCCTCCGATTCCGACATAATCTCAGGACAAGTAATTTCAGAAGATAGAGACTGCAGAGGGCTCTTATGCCACCTTTTCTCTTTGGGAAAATTTCCCAGTTTCCCTGGGCAGGAGTCATTGCTCATTCCCCAGTGTATCCAAAGACTGACTGAACATGCTTCGGTGTAAGTCCTCGGACACGGCAATAACTCTTAATATTATCAGTGTCCGGGACTGGAAACCCGTCTCCTGAGATGCTCAGCCACCTGGTCAGGACCTCCACCTGGCAGGAACGACCTCCCTGAGAAGCCAGGCCTCACCTCCCCGCAGCTCAGGGCTCAGGAGCAAAGCGAAGCCCACCACAGGCCTTTCCTCGCTCCCTGGACCGAGCCTCGTGGGCTAGCCACAGTGAGTGAGTTGCGGAAGCCACCCTCGGCCCCGGGGCACCAGGAATGAGCCTCGCCCACGCGCAATGTGGCCCGAGCCTCCAGCCAGCCCAACGACCACTATACCCCACCGCCAGGAGCGGCGACTCACCGCGGCGCAGCCCGGCGCACGTCACTGCGGGCGACCGCGGCGCTCGGCGATTAGCTATGATGGGGCGGGGCCTCGCGCTACCCCCTGGCTGTCTCTACTGCCAGAGATGGGGGGAGGGGGGGGGAGGAGAGGGGGGGAGGGGGGGAGGGGGGGAAGAGGGTTGGGAGGGGGGGCGGAGGGGGGAGGGGCGAGTGGGAGGGGAGGGGGGTAAGGGAAGGGGGGAAGGGGGGAGGGGGGGAGGGGACAGAGGAAGCCATGCTCAGGAAAGGGTCTGTTTTCTTTTTTCTTTCCTTTCCTTTTCTTCTTTCTTTTTTTCTTCTTTCTTCTGTTCTGTTTTCCTCTTCTCCCCCCTCCCCTTCCATCTCTTCTGGTAGAAGGAGACCGACCACTGACTCCTTCCTAAAAGTTGCCTCTGACTTCCTTGTGTGGACTGTGGCACACACACACCCTCACACACACACAGAATTTTTTTTTAGGCCCAGCTGTCCTGGAACTTGCTATGTAGACCAGGCTGGCCTTGAGCTCACAGACATCCTCCTCTGTCTGCCTCCCAAGTACTGGGATTAAAGGCCTGTGCCACCTGGCATAATTTTTAAAATTAGAAAAAAATAAGACATTAAAACAGAGTCATTCTTTTATGTTGCCAATATGGATTATAGGATTGTTTGTAGAAATTCAGCAGAATCCTGGGGCTGTAGTTAATCTAACTCAAGAAAGAAAGAGAGCAACAGGGAGAGAAGAGAGGGAGGGGAAAGAGAAGAGGGGGCAAGGGGGAAGAGAAAGAGGAGGAAAAAACAACCTCTAAATCAAAAACAGCATATTTGAGTGATGTTGAACAGACTGAATTGTCAAAACTCTAACCATTCTGAATGGGATATGACCAGAATGAGAAAAATATGCTCATTTCAAAACTAACTATATGGAGCAGGCTGGCCAGAGATCTCTCCTTCAGTCATGTTGGCCCTAGGGGTTGAACTCAGGCAGTCCTTGAGGCATATAACAGTACAAGTGGAGGCCAGAGGATGTCTTGAGCATCTTTCCTCAGGCACCATCCACATTTTTTTTTAATTAAAAATGTTTGACATTTGGTTTGATGTCAGAGGACAACTTGCAGGAGTCCATTCTCCCTTCCACCATGTGGGTCCTGAGGATTGAACTCTGTCATCAGATATGGCAGCAAACACCTTTACCCCCTGAGACAAGGTCTCTCATTTGTCTGGAACTCACCAAATAGGCTAGGCTGGCTAAGGAGCCCAGTGAGCACTCTCTCCAGCTCCTCAGCTCTGGGATTGTAAGGGCGTACCACCGCTCCCAGCATTCGTGTGTTTGTGTGTGTGTGTGTGTGTGTGTGTGTGTGTGTCTTTTTGAGACAGTGTCTCCCTATAGCCCCAGCTAACCTAGAACTTGCTATGTAGACCAGGCTGGCCTAGAACTCGCAGAGATCCACCTGTCTCTGCCTCCTGAGTGCTGGGATTAAAGGTGTGCACCACAAAGCCTGGCCCTCCCTCACTTTTTTGAGGCAGTCTTCTATAGCCCAGGCTGAAATTCTGATCCTTTGCCTCTGTCTCTCCAGTGCTAGAACAACAAGGGTGCACTACCATGCCTGGTTTAATGTGCTACCAGGAGTCAGGCAGGACCTCGTGCTTGCTAGGTAAGCACTGTGCCAACTGAGCTACAGCCTGAGCCCTTAACTTTTGAATATAAAGAGTTAATTTCAAAAGACTGACACTTTAAGAATGGTGAAATTTGGGGCTGGAGAGATGGCCTGGCAGTTGAGAGCGCCGACCGCTCTTACAGAGGACCCGGGCTCGATCCCCAGCACCCACATGGCGGCCAAGAGCCGTCTGAAACTCCAATTCCAGGAGAACTCCGGTTCCAGGGGAATCTGAGACCCTCTTCTGACCTCCGCGGCATTGCACGACAGGGTGCACAAACCTGCATGCAGACAGTACATTGACACACATACCGAAATAAAAAAAAAAAAAAAAAAAGAATGGTGAAAATTTGAAGTTACCAACGTACTTTACAATTATATAATTAGTATCTTTAAATGTATGTGATTTATGTAGCTCTGTCCCATCTTAGCATATTAATTGTGAATACTTTAAGACCAGATTTCTAAAAGCACAGCAATCACTTTTGTTTCTCAATATTCTCCATGGGGAAGTTGACTTTTTTGAGCAGAAGGTTTGTTTGTTTTTAAGACAGGGTCTCACACAGTGTCCTAAAATTGCCATGTAACCTGGTTTGGCCTGGAACTTAATTTCAATCCACCTGCCTCGGCTCCCAGGTCCTGAGATCACTGGCATGAGCCACTGCACCCAGTTTATGCTCATCACTTTTATGCCTTTTAACATTATTAGACTACTAAGGCCTTTTCCTCCTGTGTTCTTCCATTAATTTTCAAATTGTTGGAATAAAAATTAAGTTCACTACCAGGCTAGGTGACGCACACCTTTGATCCCAGCACTTGGGAGGCAGAGACAGGCGGATCTCTGTGAGTTCAAAACCAGCCTGGTCTACATAATGAGCTCCAAGCCAGTTGGGACTAAAGGGAGACCCTGTCTCAAAAAGACCAAAAAAAAAAAGTTAAGTTCACCATCCATTCTAGTTTCCTTTCAATCACTGTGACAAAACACTCTGACAAATACCAACTTGGGAGGAAAGGGTTTATTCGTCTTATATCTCCCAGGCCACAGTTGATCACTGAGGGAGCCCAAGGTAGGAACTCAGGGCAGGAACTGAAGCACAGACCAAAGCTGCTTACAGGCTTCCTCCTCTCCCTGGGCCATGCTCAGTACAACAACCTGCCCAAGGGTGGCACCACCCACAGTGGGCTTGCCTCCCACATCTCTCAACAATCAAGAAAATACCCCACAAACATGGCCACAGGCGAGTCCGATGGAGACAAACTCCCTCAACCCAGATGTGTTGACACTGAAGCTATCCAGCACATCATCTAAAAATAAAAAATAGACTGGATTAAGAAAGTAGGATAAAAGATGTAAGTATACTTCATGAGCTCCTGCAACAGGCATCCTATTCTACAGCCAAGATCCCTGGGCTTCAGGATAGTCTGGGTCACAATCAGGGGCTTTGCCACCATTGGCCACAGGGTGGCAGTCACTGCCTGCTGGTGAATGCTGAGTGAGCAGCAGGACTTGCTTTTCCTGGCTCTCTCCCCACCCTAGAGACAGTGAGGGGCTCCTGCTAAATCATCATGAGCATCAGCAAGACCCCCTCAGGCCTCATTTTCCTCATTTTGAAAAGGACGATTGTTATACTTCTAAAGTGAGGTTCCCAGACGGCAGCATTAGCACCATTCCAGGCACAACTCCATCCAAGACCTGGAAGGCATCAATGGGGCAGAGCCAGCCATCTGTGTTCAACAGGCCTGTGAGGGCAGTGTGAATTCAGCCAATTATGTAAGGATCACTGCCTTGGATCAAATGGGAATAGAAAGCCAGGTGCCACCAAGGATTGTTGCCCAGCTCTGGGATGGCGTAGGGATTCCCACAAGGCCTAAAGTGAGGAGGGTGTAAACCCCACATTCTTTACAGGCCAAACTGTGAGATTCCTACCTGTAATACCTGCAGGTCCTGCCAGTGAGACTCCCTAGGCAGTTTTAAAGAAGGTAAGAGCTGGGAGAGAAAGAGCCCTTGGAAGGGCAGCCCAGCTCACATACACAAACACGCACGCACGCGCGCACGCGCACAAGCACTGACTGAAGGGCTCCCTCTTGCAGGCATGGCCACAGGCTGGCTTTCTCAGTGCTCAGCAGTGGAGAATCAATCAGATTCACCAGCTACTGGCCAAAGGTTCTCCCCATGCTGCCCTTCTTGTCCACCTATGTGGGTCCAGACTGGGAACAGTCAAAGGAATCAGACAGAATGCCTGTCCCAAGGAGCTCACAGTGACTCTGTCTTGCCAGGACTCTAGGCCATCTTCAATGCAAATTGACCCATATGCTCCTGTTTAGAAGGTCTATGAACTACATATCACCACTTCATAGAAAAGAAAATGATTGTTAATCTATAGTAGCTAGTAAAGCCACAACAGAGGGAAAATTAGAACCCAGGTCCCCTGAAGAAACTTGTAGCCTAGTTTTCTACTTCTGCATATGAGTTAAGCATAGCCCAATAAATGCAGGACAGGAAATTAGGGTCTGTGCCTCTCTTTCACAGCCTGAAATGCCCTCACCCTTCAAAAATGGGCAACAGCCAGGACTCGACTCACCTCATGCCAGGATCCAAGGTGCACTACGTTTGGGGGTGGGGTGGCTGGACAGTCCAGCAGTGTGGGAAGTGCTCCTGCATCTGTGCCCATACCTTTTATCTACCATCATAGGAAGCAGAAAGTCAGGCTATCCAACAAGCTGATGGTAGAAAGGTGACCAAGAGGGTCAGAGTAATAGGCCTGGGAATCAATACCCAGGTCTTTCAAGAAACAGCAGAGAAAAGCAGGGGCTCCTGAGGTACGCTGGAAAATTTTGATCAAGCTCTTCAGGGGAAAGACACTAAACCTGGTGTCTAGCATTGCCAATTTCTGTGGGTTTAAAAACAGATTTTGGGGATGAGTTGTTGCCTGATGCTGTTAATGAACTCATGCAATGAGGTCTAGCGATCTGTGTGCTCTGACTCAGGCACACCTAACTGCTTTGAACTCATCACTGGGGTGTCACCCTGAACCCACTCAGGAGCCTAACAAGAAGTAGTGTCTTCTGAGGAGACAGCTCTGTAAGGTAACAACAGGTTGGAAAAGGGGATTGAGAGCCAAAACTGTAGGGACTCATATTTACAAAGTTCATAGGGACAGTAGAGCTGAAATGTTGATTAAAGTGGCCTGGAATTGGCAGCCAGGGGCAAAGCACACTCTGGGAAGTGAATTAATTGCCTAGGACTTTTTCATGGATTTTGGATGCTCCTTCTTGCTACCATTTACACAGAGGCTGCTGCCAGGAAGGGCAGATGCCAGTGGCAAGCCAAGCCTGGGAAAGCTCCAGGAACTCCACAGCACACACACTTCTGAAAGACAAAGGGAACTCAAGAAGCCCAAAGGTAGCTTTGATATGCAAATTAATGAAGTGTTCCATATTAAAAAAAAATAGCCTCCCCACAATAGCCTCCTGCAGCCCCACCCTAACTCGAAGGGAGCTGGTGCTTCTGGCCGAAAGCCTCTGCCACTCCTAGGCTGCTGCTGGGCTGAAACTGAGTGCAGAAGGAAACCTGTGAGGCCTTGCTGTTCAAGGAAACCTGTGAGGCCTTGCTGTTTAAGGAAACCTGTGAGGCCTTGCTGTTCAGTGACGCCAGCAGCCCAGGGGCCCAGCTGTTGCCATTCCACTTCTGAGCCAGGACCATGGTCCTCCTCGGATGGGAGCAGCCCACCTCTGCTTAAGCCCTCATTGGGCCTCCATCAATTCAATTCTGTCTATGGAGAGACCCTTGGCCCTGGGCTCCTGTTTTGACTTTATGATTCTCCTGAGCTAACTTGAGAAATGTTCTTTTCACTGGTTTGTCACTGTTTTTATTATACAACCTAGGGTCACTTGGGAAGAGGGAACTTCAGTTGAGGAATTTCCCAGATTAGATTGGCCAGTGGCCATGCCTGTGTCTTGACTGATATGAGAGGGCCCAGGCTACTGAGGGTGGTACCATCCCTAGGCAGGTTGTATAAGAAAGCTAGGTGAGCATGAACCAACTTCTTCCTAGGGCTGCTAGGATGATCCAGTTTTCTAAACTCTGTAGCATGTAGCCCAGTGCTTGGCTCCAGAAAGTGGAATAAACCAAAGTTATTCGTGATGGAATTTAATTCCTACTTTGAATCTTTCATTTTGCTCAGAGTGAGCCCAGTTCTAAAAAGAATTGGACTGACAGGAGCCCCTCCAGAGCCACAGAGTGTGTGAGTTGACACCCCTCTCCTCTCTTCGGTCCTTCAGCCTGGGCCCTGCTTCAGTGACCACTGTTTCCTGGCTGTGGCACTGCTTATGGAACTTCCTGGTAGGAATGAAAATATTCTAAAGGGAGACACTTGTGTCTCTGGGCCTTCCTTCAGCTAACAGACTATGAAAACATGAACCCCAGGACATGGAATTGTCCCAGGCATCTCATGCTGGGGAAAGAAAAAGTTAGTGCCAGGCAGAGGGGGAGCTTTCCTACCCTGGAGAGATTCCACACAGCTATGAACACCTTGCAAGAGAGGCTGGACAATGATGGGTCAATGGTGGTTGGGACCATTCCATGACCAGGATTGCTTAGTTATGCGCACCTCTTACCTTCTTTTTGTACCTAGACCTCATGTCAAGCCCCCAAAGATGGGCTTTGGGTGAGGATAGTCCCAGTGTGGCTATGTTGACTAAATCTCCTTGCCTTTGCTTTTTACTATAACTGTTCTCTTTTATTGGCTTGTTGAGGACAGGTGGCTGAGCCTAGCTTGCTAAAGTTGCCAGAGTCCAGGCTCTGCTCCTAATAGCTCTAGGAACACATCCATTACCCACCCCCATCCTCTCTGTCTCTGCATTTTAAGACACCCTCCTGGGGCTGGAGAAATGGCTCAGTGGTTAAGAGCACTAGCTGTTCTTGCACAAAACCGGGGTTCAAATCCCAGCACCCACATGGCAGCTAACAACCATCTGTAACGCCAGTTCTAGGGAATCTGATGCCCTCTTCTGTCCTCTGTGGGCACTGTATGACACAAGAACACATGTACACATGCAGGCATAACACTCATACAAACAAAAATAATAATAAAAGAGGCTCTCTCATATCTGCACTAAGATCAGGCCCTTTCTGACTTTGCGGTAGAATGGGCTGCATATACATGGGGTTCTCTGAAGTGGCCCAGGTCTCAGTCAGCCTAGGAGAGCACTGAGCTTTGCCTTGGCAGGGCACAATTTTGTCTGGCCAAAAAATGATGGCTCCTGAGCCAGGCCTCTGGGGCTGGGGGTGCCTGCTTTGCACAAGCTGCCTTTAAGGGTCTCTTATCAATTAATATGGCTTCTCGGTATACAGGGGAAAGGGGTCTTTGAGAGGCCCTAGTGTATCCAAGTCAGAAATGAGTTATGAGATTCACTGTGGGGCTGCGTTCACTCTTCCCCTCCACCTCCCCTCCCCTGGAGGCTTGCTTTGTCATTCCATCCCAGAGTTTGCAGGCTTGGTTGCCTGGCCAACCCCTGGTCAGCCAGTGGCCATGCGGGACTCATTGGAGGCACATTATTGGCCACTAGTTGTGAGGGATGATGGAAGACAGCAGGCCCATCTGCACACACATCAGACCTTTTGTCTGTGTGCTGACTGGGGAAGATGAATGAGGCCTGTCGCTAGGCCACTGCTGCCTGAGGGACATGTGGAGCCTGGAACAGACCTTAGGCTGGGTGCTGGGAAGAAAGCACCCTGTGCCCACCTGTGTAGATAGATCCAGAACAAACAGGCTAAACTAGAGACAGCTGAGAGAAAGGAGGCAGTAGGTATGAGCAGTCCCAGAAAGCCATGCAAATCAGGAAGGCTTCAGTGTGACCATGACTGACTGTACCTTCTGCTAGAGCTGATGCTTGGAATTAAAGTGGAGGTCTGTTTGCATTGTATAAATGAAGGCTGACAATGCTCAGATAAGTTAATTCAAACTCAATCTATGATAAGGAAAATGAGGAAGCCAGTAGTTGAACTTGAAGCTAAACTGGCCTCTGGATGTTTCAGGTAATTAGGCAGGCACAGATACATATTTCAGTCCCACGTTTAGAGGAACCACTCCCAGGTGGTTCCACTAGGCATCCTATGATGTGTTGAGAACTTACTTAGCAGTTCATCAACCTTCTGTGGCTCCCCATGGCCATAGGGCACAGTCCTAACTCCTTGGCCTGGCAGTTGAGGCCTCTAACACCTGCTTTTGCGCCTCTTTCTATGCCCGTCTCTGGAAGGGAGCATGGTTTAAATGTCACTGGTGCCTTCTTCAGGACTCAAACAGGGCCCAGTTCCAACAGCACTCGGACTCTGAAGATCATTCTTTCTAGGTCTCTCCTCTGATAAATTTTAATATTCTTTGCCTGACCTAGGTCCCCCATCCTGACATGCAGCCCAGCACAGGAGCTCAATGGAAGCAGGGAAGGAGGGAAGAGAAGAGAGGCACCAGTGGAAAGACCACCAGCCTAGCTCTTTGGGGAAGTATTTCGGATTTACTTTGGAAGACTCATAGCCCACCTTATGGCCCAGAAATCCCAATCCCACTCTTAAGGAACCAATCTGAAAGTGGGAGCTCTTTAGAGATATAGACGCTTTTCTTTGCAAGGCCTTCATTTAAAAAAAAAATTTTTTTTTTTAAGTTTATTGATGCTGTTTCCAAAAAGGGCTGGGGCGGGCGGGAGAGCTGGGGCCGAGGCTACGTGGGCGTGGGCTGCCGGCCATATTCTCACTGCATCTGGGCAATCAGCTGCTGGCGATTCTAGGCCTGGCGCATGCGCATCATGACTAGGCTCTCCTCTCCGTAGTCCCTCTGTGACAGCACTGAGCCCTTTGATAGTCCTTGGGGCTGGGGCCCACTGTGCTCTGGGGCTGTCCCTCCAACCAGGAAATCTTCAGAGGGTTGTCCACCAGTTCCACTTCATTCTGAACAGCCAGCTCTGCATCTTTGATGGTTGCAAACTCCACAATGGCAATGCCTGTGTTCTTCCTAGAGAGCACCAGGTTGAGAACCTCCCCATACTTCAGCAGAAGCCGCAGGAGGACATCTCTGGAGTAGCCACCCTCCTTCTTGCACTGACACTTTAGCTTTAGTTTAGGAGTTCCTTTGCCTTTAGTACTTTCTGTTTTTCTCTCAGTCTCTGTTCCCGGTCCTGATGGATCTGCTTCTGTATCAGCCTCTGCTGCTCCTCCAACTGACAGGAACCCTCTTCTTGCAGGCGTGCAATCTCCTGCTCTTGTGTTGTGGTACTCCGGATCTCTTCTTCTTCCTCATTCCCTCTGGCCTGGACCCGCCGCTCCCGGGCCTCCAGGTCAAGTTTCACTTTCTTCCTTTTCTCATCAAGTCACTGGGTCCTCTCTGCTGCCTGCTTCTTGGCTTTCCTCACCTTGTCATATGCAGCCCTGGCTGCAGCATCAGTCCGCACCTCCAAGGCCTGGGAAAGCTGCTGAAAGAGTTCAGCTGCTTTAGGATTATCTGGATTTTTGTCTGGGTGGCATGACAGTGCCTTCTGCCTGTATGCCTTCTTCACCTCTGTCTGCTGCCTTCTCCTCAATGCCTAGCAGCGTGTACAGGTCCATCTGTAAGAGCTCTTTGGTCACCGCCATGGTTCTAGCCCTGACTGGACTGGTACTACAACTGTGTGTGTGGGGACGGCTGACTCAGAACAGGCCCAGAGGTGCTTAGACCACTGGGAATCGGCATGTTCTGAGTCTGGCTAGACTGACTCCTCAGGAGCACGCAGTCGGGAATGTTTATTTTAAATTTTTTTTTAAATTTTATGTGTACAAACATTGTGCCTGCATGTATGCAAGTACACCACATGCATGTAATGCCCACGGGAGCCAGAGAGGGTGTTGGATCCCCTGGAATTGGAGTTATGGACAGTTGTGAGCTGCTATGTGGCTTCTAAGAACCAAACCTGGGTCCTCTGCAATAGCAGTCAGTCCTCTTAACCATTGTGCCATCTCTCTGCCAACTCCCCAATAGTATTTTTTACTTAAAAAATATTTTAGTTATTATTTTTATTTTTTATGTGTACAAATGTATAGGCTGCATGCATATAAGTGCACTCATGTTGTGCAGTGCCCACAGAAGTCAGAAGAGGGCATTGTATCCCCTGGAACTGGAGTTAGCCACTATGTGGGTGCTGGGAATTGAACCCTCTACAAGAGGGTTCTTCTACAAGAACAGCCATTGCTCTTAACTGCTGAGTCTCCAGCCCATAATAGAGTATAAATAAATAAATAAATAAATTTTGTCTTTTTGAGACAGGGTCTTCCTGTAGCCCCAGCTGGCCTGGAACTCATTCTGTAGACCAGGCTGGCCTTGAACTCACAGAGATCTGCCTGCCTCTGCTTCCCAAGTGCTAGGATTAAAGGCATGCACCACCACACCCAGCCGTAATAGTATTTTTTAAATGGGCAAATTGGCCTGATGAGATAGCTCAGCAGGTAAAAGCACAATCTGAATTTGATTCCCCAGAATGCATGTAAAGGTGGAGAGAACCAACTTTACAAAGTTATCTTCTGACCCTCACACCACCAATCTGGGTAGCTGGTGTTGTGAGTGGACATGGCTGAAGATAGGCCAACAGCCATCAGCCTGGAAACTCCTGTCCAGGGTTCAGCAGTCTCTGGGCAGGTGGGAGTCACGCCCAAGAGTGGAACACGAATCTCGTGGGTCCAGGCTAAGGGCCTGAGTTGGCAGTACCACCCAGGCCGGGTTACAGGAAGTAGCTGGCTGGTTTCTGCCCGGAGAGGCCAGCTCCCTACGGCAGCTACTGGCTGTGTCGCCCTCCCCTTAGCAGGGGCCTGTTGTCTCCATTTGGCACTTGGGAGGCAGAGGCAGGCAGATCTTTGTGAGTTCAAGACCAGCCTGGTCTACAGAGTGAGTTCTAGGCCAGCTGGGGCTATAGGGAGACTCTGTCTGAAAAATAAAAAGTAAAGTGGCCATACTCAGGAGGCAGAGGCAGGCAAATCTTGGTGAGATTGAGGCCGGCCTGGTCTATATGCTGAGTTCCAGGCCAGGTGGAGCTACAGGGAGACCCTGTCTTAAAAAGGCCAAAATCAAAAACAAAAAAAGGAAAGTGAATATCAGCATGGACACTGGTGGTGCTGTGAAAATAAGGGGGAAACATTCTCATCTGGAACAGATATGGAAAAGGAGAACAGAGAAAATCTAAACATGTAATAATGGACTTATTTGCTTAATTTTCTACAAAATAGTTTCACCTAAAAAAATATGTGCTTATGCGAAGCATGACGGCCTGTAATCATAGCATTTGGGAGGTTGAAGTTGAGGACTGCTGTGAGTTTGAGGACAGAGAGAATTCTAGGTCAGCTTGGGCTACAGAGAGACCCTACCTGAAAACAACAATATTCATACACATATGCTCATGTTTTTTTCTTTTTAAAATTTTTTATTTCTTTTATGTCTAAGAGTGTTTTGCCTGGATGTATGTATGCAAGGGCAGGCATGTTGTGCAATGCCCTTGGAGACCAAAAGAGAGTGTCAGATCCCCCTGGAACTGGAGTTACAGACAGGTGTTGGCCACCATGTTTTCCTTCCATGAAGGAAACCCAGGTTCTTCTGGAGGTGCAGTCAGTGCTCTTAATAGCTGAGCCATCTCTCTAGCCCCCGTGCTTGTGTTTTGAAAGCGGTTCATTTGACAAAGCAGAGCATATCCTCGGAGGGAGAGCAGCATGAGGACAGACGTCAAGTGTGTCCTGTGTGGAAACAGCAGTGGGCCCGGAGGAAGGAAGCTCTGTGTGAAGACATCCCAGGCCACTTAGAGCTTCTGACAGTTTCTGTGTCCAGAGTCCAGGCCAGATGCCCCCAAAGGCAGCTGCACAGGTGCTGGCTGTGCCCAGGCTGCCTGGGGCATTCCCAGAGGAAGGGTAGGCAAACTCAACACTAGAAGGAATGGTCTCCCTTAGATGTTCCAGGTCCAGTCCAGCCTGGGAAGCTGTGACCCTCAGGGTTTAGATAATGGAATGAGACAGCCCTCTGTTGACATAATTTACAAACTGGGCGTGGACCTGCCCATTAAAGGGTGTCTAGTGAGCTGCAGGGCTGGCTTGAGGCTGGGAAGAAAAGGTTTAAAAAGTGTTAACTCAGCTGGGCATGGTGGTGCACGCCTTTAATCCTAGCACTTGGGAGGCAGAGGCAGGTGGATCTTTGTGAATTCAAGGCCAGCCTGGTCTACAGAGTGACTTCCAGGACAGCTGGGGCTACAGGGTGACCCTGTCTCAAAGACAAAAAACAAAAAAGAAGTGTTAACTCTTACCACATACATTACACATGGTAATTAATGTATATGGGTGAAAAGTATATATCCATATTTTAGAGTAATATAAAATCAAAGGGAAAAAAATGTGAACTCCTAAACATATATCGGAGTTAATATACAGTTTATTCCTGGAGGACATAACTCTGGTACATATATGACGTTTATATAGGCATATTTTGGAGCAATACAATGGAGAAGGAACCACAACAACATAGGGACTGGGTCAAAGAACGGTCTGACATAGTTAAATTCTGCCCCCAAATAATGGACCTTTACAGAGAAAAACTTTAAAAAGACTGAGAGAAAGATGAAGGACATGTATGGCAGAATGCATGATCTGGGGCGGGGTACGGGGAAGGGAAGGGGGAATGTGTCTAAACTGAACTGAGAAATGATATCTGAAATACACAAACATCAATAAAAGTAAAAACGAAAACTGCATATTGCAATCATAAAAAATAATCCTTAAATAAAACACATTTTCCAAAAGTAAGTTAAAAAATAATAAAAATAAAAATAGCTGGTTCTTAAACATTTACTGAAATCCATTATGATGAGAGAGAGAGAGAGAAACAGGACACAGGCAATGGCCCTGAGGTTGAAGGGCCAGGATGTGTCCCTTGAGTAGCCCATTCTGTTGGAATGGACATTGCTATAGGCTTGCTGGAAAGATGAGGGAGTCCCTAAAAGATCTATGATTCCCATGGTAAGGTGGCTGTTTGGGGTGCACAAAATGTCTTGAGTGGAGTGCAGGAAGGCAAAACAGCAGGTATCCTGTCTAGACAAAAAATCTCAAGGACAGCATGATGGTAGCACAGCTGGGAGTGAGTGTGCTTTATGGCTGAAGGCTCCTTTGAACAACTCCTGTTGAATATGGAAAGTGAGGAACAGCTGAGGAAGAGACCAAGTTTTAAAACCAGGTAAATAGTTTTTCAATCAATAAAAACAGAATACAAGAAAAAGAAACTCATAAGATATCTAAGCTCAAAGTGGACATTTTGTTTCATTCTCTTTTTCTGTTTCAGTTGTCATCATTGATGAAAAACTATAAAGCCCATGCTATGTGCCAGAGTGTTCATGTGATGCGGCACTGGCCAATGAAGCATAAATAGAAGTTTATTTTGGTTGTAGGGTACAAGTTTTTGTTTGTGTGAGAGATGTGCTAACCTTCTAGCATGTGTCCTCATTTCTTCTGCCCAGAAAGCCATCTGATAGAACCACAGTAATCATGTTAACCATAGGTAGCATCCTGGGGTCATTAAAGAAAGGCCACAAACAGATCATAAACTCACACCTGGTACCCTTGACCCACTAAACTAAAGCTGGAACTGTCTAACTCTGGATTTATTGTTGAGGAAATAACAACAGGGAAACAGTTACAGAAAAAAAAAAAAGAAGTGTTAACTCAGAAAACAGCTTAAAGTCCCAGACAGGTAGCTGGGCAGTAGAAGACACAGCTGTCAGCCACTGAGCTCCTAGGTCTCCAGAAAGGTCTCCAAGGCTATTCACAAATCACACACAAGGCTGCGCTTGGTGGTGCATGCCTTTAATCCCAGTGCTCGGGAAGCAGAGGCAGGTGGATGTGGATCTCTGTGATCAAGGCTAGCCTGGTCTACATAGTTTTAGACCAGCTGGGGCTACAGAGAGACCCTGTCCCAAAAATACCCCCCCTTCCCCACACACAGGCATGTAAAAAAAAAATACCCCCCCAAATCACACACAAAGACTGTGACCTAGGACATGAATTCACAGAGGTAAACTAGCCGAGCGTAGTTTAGTTTAGTTTAGTTTAGTTTAGTTTAGTTTAGTTTAGTTTAGTTTAGTTTAGTTTAGAGACCCCAGCTGGCCTGGAACTCCCTATGTTGACCAGAGTGGCATTCGTCTCATGGAGGTCCATCTGCCTCTGTCCCCCAAGTGCTGGGATTAAAGATGTGCATTACCATGCCCAGCAAGCCTGACCTAATTTTTACAGTGGGCACAGGGGTAAAGGGTTTGCCTAGTATATATGAGGACTTGGGTTCCATCCCCAGCACTGAAAAATAGATTTAAAAAAATTAAGTGAGTTTATCATGTCAGCATTAGGGAGTTAGTCATTTATGGGTTGGTAATCCTGGTGTGAGGTTAGAGAGACCACGGTGGTTAAAAGCACTAGTAGAGAACCCAGGTTTGGTTCCCAACACCCATATCATGGCTAACAATCATCTGTTATTCCAGTTCCGGGAGAGCCAATGCTCTCTTCTGACCTCCTCAGCCACTGCATGCACATGGTACACTTATATTCATGCAGACAAAACACTCATACACATAAAATAAAATCAATAAACCACCCCCAAATAATTCCGGTGTGCCACTGGGGAGATGGCTTTGCTGGTAAAGGCCCTTAGTTTCAATCCCTAGCACCATGTAAAAAGTTATACACAGGGATGCACATCTGTAATTCTAGTGCTACTCAGTGGCCAGGGAGCATTGACCAAGAAAGACACCCGACATAGATCTCTGGCCTTCACTCGCATATGCGCATACATGTACACACCCACATGCACACACACAAATGATAATCCTGGTGTTTTGAGAATGGGCCATGTAGGCATGTTTCACCCTTTGTTTCACCTAACTTCAGAACCACCTGATCAAGGTATAGCTTGCCCTCCCAGTTGCACATGGGCAGAAGCTGAGGCCCCAGGAGAGAAGTAGCTTGCCATGAGTCCGGCAGTGGGAGAATGATGCAACCACATCAGACCCACACATAGCATTCTGAGATTACAAAATGGTTGCAACAATAAAGAAATTTTCCAGATTTTTTTTCCTTCTCCAACCCTCCAACCTCCACCCTCACAAAGAGCAGTGCCTCCAGGAGAGTCCTGTCAGCTGTCCCTGCGATGGATGTGTCAGTGGAGAGACAAGACAGATGAACCTTTGTTAATGAGTTACAGAGTCTGATCCCCCTCACGGGCTGGGCTGGATGGCTCTAATGACTGCTGAAGACAGCAGCCCCACCATGGCTATCCTTCATTTTGGCCCCTTAAAAAAACATAAGGAAGACCCCACTTCCGTTGGAAGACACCTCTCCCCACCTTACTGTCTCTGAGAAGCTCCTGTCAGGAAGGAGCCACCAGAGCTTCTTGGGGGTAAGGCAAGGCAGAGCCAACAACAGTGGCATTTCAAAGCAGAAAAAGGGCAGGAGACAGGAAAAGGGCTCAGCCAGCCAGGTATGAGGTTACCTGGGCCCAGAATAGCTTTCCAGTGAGGGGAGGCAACTCTCCCCCCTCCCCTCTCCCCTGTCCCCCTACCTCCTTCAGCTGGCAAAGCCAGCTGTTTCCCCACTGGATTTCCTGGGATCTTGTTTGTGCTTCTCTCCATGGTGGGGGAAGGACACACAGTCTGATCAAAGGCTTCAGACAAAAGCCTCTAGCCCCAGGGGAGGGGGAAGATAAAGAGCCTGCTAAGCTGGTCAGGTCACAGGGCCTCCCATCAGACCCCCAAGTAGCTGCATTGATTGGACAGGCTGCAGATGTATGGTGCCTCCAGCCGCCACTTCCTTCTCCTGCTTGCTCCCACCTAGCCCTATCCACTCCATCTGCCAGGGACCCCTGGCTCCTGGCCCCGAGGAGCAGAGCAGACAAAGGCCTAAGAGAGGGAGGGAAGACCAGCTGCTACCCGGATGGGCTTGCAGACATGTGGAGCCAGCTGGAGAATGTTTGGAAAATGCCCTCATCACTCACTAGCTACCCATTGACATCATCCATGCCCTCCCTGTGTCACCTCCTGGACACAGAGATGCACAAGACTTGGCTCCTCAGCCGGTGTTGCCCCAAGACTGGGAGCAGGCAGGTGTGTAGATACCCAGAATTAATGCTTTGGGGTACAACAGGAAACTGGGAAGATGGGCAGAGGAGAGGTTCTGGAGGATCAGGGACCAGGGACGTTCCCAGAGTTTGGGACATGAGAGCTGAGATTTGAATGGTAAGATGGGAGGTTTGCCAAGCACACAGGGAAGAGCAGTTCAAAGCAAAAGAAGTGTTCAAGGTCTATAGCCTAAGGAGGCAGCTGTAGAGGAAATAATGACAGGGTAGGGTGCAACAAAACAGATCATCCCCACCTCTGAGGCCAGGGAGACTGCATGGCACTGAAGCTGAGCGCCCTTCACAAGGGCTCCAGGCAGGGGAGTTGCAGACTGACTCAGAGACTGGGAGGTGCTGAAAGGGACAATTTGTTCCCTACAGGGCTCCCAGGGCCTATAGTAGATTTTGTTTAGATAACCCACAAGACAGACCTGCCTGAGTTCTATGGAAGATGGAGAGCAGCCGGGTACTGCCTTCCATGGAAGCCCCCATGTCTGAGGCTGTTCCTAGATAGCCCAGTGGGATGGCCACCAAGCAAGGACCCCACAGGTGCAGGCCCCCATGACTGAGGCTGTTCCTAGATAGCCCAGTGGGATGGCCACCAAGCAAGGACACCACAGGTGCAAACCCCTGGGAGAACCTGCTTACAGTTACAGCCTGAACTCTGCTTTAGTGAGGAGAGTCCCTAGGTTTTTTTGTCATCAACCACAGAACAAAGGCAAGATCAAAATGAAAGACTATTATAATAGCTCATTATCTTTAAAATAAACTTATTGCTGGGTATGGTGGCACAACTTGAATCCCAGCACTCGGAAGCCAGAGGCAGGCAGATCTCTGTGAGATGAAAACCAGCCTGGTCTATATAGTGAGTTCCGGGCCAGCTGAGGATACTGGAAAACCCTGTCTTAAAAGAGAAAAAATAAATTAAAATAATTTTTTTTATTACATTGGTTTAGTGCATGCGTGCATACTGGTGTGGTTTAGTGTGTGTGTGTGTGTGTGTGTGTGTGTGTGTGTGTGTGCGCATACTGGTGTGTGTGTACCACAGTTTGGATGACAGAACCCAACTTTCCGGAGTCAGTTCTCTCCTACTCTGGTACTGAACTTAGGTAGTCAGGCTTGGTGGCAATTCCTTTATTCACTGGGCCATCTCTCTGGCCCACAATAGTTCCTTTACAAATTCTGTTGAAGGAAACATTCCTAGCTAAGATATCTGCTAGGCAGTACGTCTAGACAAGTTCCTTTTCCTCTTGGGGTCTCCGTTTCTTTGCCTGTGCAGTGAGATGGTCTCCAGGCCTATGTTCTGTGTCTTAATGTGTGTCTTTAGCCCAGCATTGTCCTTACCCTGTGTTAAAGCTGAGATCAGCTCATCTGGGAGCAAGAACAAGGGCTTGGCTCTGCATGGGGATCTGATGGCTCTCTCAGTGCACTGTGTGTGCCTTGTTCACACTAAAGGTGCCCAGTAACTGTCCAGTTTGTGTGTGTGTTTGTTTCTAGGGGGAGGGTGTGAGGGAGTCATGCCTTCCCCACAGGTCCCCTAAGGCTCCCCTGGGAACTACAGGCATCTGTCTAGAGGGTGCTCTTCAACACCTGTCCACTAATTGCCTGCCTATGGCACAAACAGGGTGGAAGGTGCCCTAATTTCTATTCTGGGTTCTGCCAAAGAGAACATGGGCTGTGCCCTGGCCCAACACCCCTTGGAATTATCCTGAAATCTAGAAGGCACTAGTGGGACACAGGAGGGAGGGAGGGGGTAGAGCCACCAGGCAGTTGGTTGCCTCTGCCCAGGGGCTGCTGGCTGGAGGGAGGGTATATGGGGTGCTCCGCTAAGGGAACAGTGCAGCCCATGAATCATATTTACGAACACTCCAGAGAGTAAGAGAGGGATGTTAATTAAATATTCACATCCTTCAGGGCCCCAGGGAGCCAGAAGATGAGGACATGATCTCTCAGCTCAGCAGGAAGCCAAGTGCCCCCCTCCTCCCGCCCTGAATGTGAAGCATCCATCAGTCTCCATCAGCAGCCCGGCAGGTTTTATTATGATGATTAATTCTGGAGTGCAGTCACCATCATAGCCCAGCAAACCTCCTTCATCACTCATAACCCAGGCAGCGGCAGCATGGTGAGGAGTGTGGAGAGGGAGCAACAAGCCAGTGTCCCCTCCCCCAGCTCTCAAAAGCACTTCTTCCTAAGCTGATGACCTGCCCTGTAGCAGCCTGAAGCTCGGGGCCCTTTCGTTGGGACCCTAGGGCTCTAACATAGACATCTGGGAAGGCTGAGGCAGCTGGGCTGCTCACTGGCCCCAGGAGGAGCCACTCAGGCTTCAAGAACCTGGGGGCTTCTACAGACCCTGTGCCCCACATCCATCAATCTTGATTAAGGAGGGCTGCAGGGAACTCAAGGGGCTTCCTGAGCCACAGAGGATTGTCCCAGAGATGCCTGGCCTGAATGAGGGGTGGGAGGTGGGCAGTGCTCTCATCTGAAAAGCCATTAATCCTGAGTGGGGGAGGATCAAGTGCCTGTGACAAGCCCACATTGTGCTGCGCCTGCACGTGCCGCACAGAGGTGATTGATCAGGGAGGAATGAGTGTCCCTTTCTTTATGGACTTTCAAAGGCACCATTTGGCAAGCTGAGAAGGCGATTGATGAGGCATCTGATCCCACTGTGGCCACCCCCAGGCAGCAGGTGGAAGGGCCTGCAAGCAGTCAGCACCACATGGGACGTTGTTGCGGGGCCTCCCTGTTGGTGCGAGGCAGTTAGCTGGGGTGGGTGCCCACACTCAGGGTCCCCCCAGTGCTGGGCTACTGGCCATCAATTCACCTTCTCCTTTGCACTTAAAGGGAAGTTGGAGCAGTTGCCACGTTTTCTGAATTATAGCCACCCAGTACTCCAGGCTGGCAGCCTCCAGGATCCCAGCACTTGTGTAAATCAGACTAATGAAAGCTGAGCCTGTCATTTTGGAAAATCCACATTCATTCAGGAAACGTTTATGGAGTGCTCCCTAGGTACCAGGCCTGTACTGAGCATAGACAAGGTAAGGACAAATCAGATCAGGCTCAGGTTACAAAAGGCCCAGAGGCCCAGAGGCAGGCAGACTTCCACAAAAAGGAGTGGCATGGTAGCCGGCTTGAAGAAGTCTTGATTTCAGAACCAGCTCCACACTCCTTAGCTGCGTAGCCTTGGGCTAGCACCTCATCCTCTGACAGTCAGGCATGAGGATACCTACCTCCCTGGTTGGCAGTACAGTCCAGTGCCTTTGGCAGCTGGAATGCTCAGCTGAGGCTTCCTTCTCTTCCCTGCCTCTGCCCTCCCCTGATGACAAGCCACTTGGACTTCAGGAGGGGATGCAGAGGAGGCCTGAGATTGAAATGCACAATTCTGTCAGGGACAGGAGTGGGGCTTTGCCCAACAGGTGAGGCTGAGGTGAACCTCGAAGGATAGGGGTTCAAGGAAGGACAGGGAGAGATAGGGACTGGGAAAGAGCACCTAGAAGAGCAATTGTGAAAGTGCTGACAGGGAATGCTAGGTAGTGAGCAGGAGCTGCTGTATGTGGATAACGCAGAAACCTGACATAGATGGGGATGATGTGCTGGAGTCCTGGAAGGCAGTGGGTCCTGTGAGGATCCTGGTGCAGCGGCTCTGGCAGGAGCTAGGGTCAGAAAGAGGCATTCAGGTGAACAGTAGATGGAGAGGAAGGCAGCCGAGTGCATATCTTGACCATAGGAAGGACACACAGAACCACTTGAAGAGGCCCTGAGTCTGTTCTGGAGAGCTTCTCCAACCCAGATGCAGGCTGGCAGACAGAAGTGGAAGACAACACACACACATACACACACACACACACACACAGAGAGAGAGAGAGAGAGAGAGAGAGAGAGAGAGAGAGAGAGAGAGAGAGCAGATATATAGACACGGCAAGACCATTCCAGAGCATGCTGACATAAGCACTCAGAGCCTGAGATACTGGGAGGGGGACATATAGATAGACAGAGTGACACACAGGAGAGGCATGTGACAGGTATAAAAGCTGACACACACAGAGGCAGTACATCGATGCAGAGCACTCACCCATGGATGCGCACACCAGGAAACGTAGAGGAGATATACACATAGAGAATCTCAGAGCACACCCAGAGAGTCATGCAAACAGTAGAAATGGGACAAGTATTGTCCCAGTTTATGCAGGACATTTTCGTGTTACCACTGAAGTTCCACATCCCAGGAATTTTCCTCAGGCCAGGCAAACTGAGATAGTCAGGCATTCTAATTTAGTACCAACCACATGTAAAGTCAAATACAGGTATGCTGGCACAGACCTTTAATCCCAGCACTTGGAGGCTAAAACAGGAAGATTAGGAGTTCCAGGCCAGCCTGGGATACATAGCAGGATTTTGTCAAAAAAGAAAAGTGATGGGACTGGAGAGATGGCTCAGCAGTTAGGAGTGCTGACTGCTCTTGCAGAGGACTGGGCTTAGATTCCCAGCACCCACATGGCAGCTAAAAATTGTCTTTAACTCCAGTTCCAGGGGAATCCGACACCCTCTTCTGACCTCCGCGGCATTGCACGACATGGGTGCACCAACCTACATGCAGACAGTACATTCACACATATAAAAAATAAATTAATTAATTAACTAATTTAAAAAAGAAGTTAAAAAAGTGACATGTGAGCAGACACATTAATCCACACACACAGAGACAAGTACAAGGCAGGCAGACATACTGCCTATAATCCTCTCCATAGAGCACACACAAATTCAACTCCAGATAGACACACAAATACACACACACACACACACACACACACACACACACCATTTATGGAGCAAAAGAAATACCCCAACTCAGGCTACTTAAACAGGCAGAGCACATTTTAGGAAAAACATCTGTAGCCCTTTGAGTGAGGCACTAACAGGCTCACTGTCCTGGCATAGATGTTCAAAATATTTGGGGAAATAGAAAGATAGGAGTGAGCAAAACTTAACAGGGTGATAGGACATGAAAGCCTGGCCACAGAGCAGTGGGTTCCTAGCAAGGGCAGCCTCTCCAAGCCCACCGTGCTGCAGAACTGGACTGATTGAAGCCAAATCCACCATGCAGCCACCCCACCCCAGTTTGCCTTGCTGCTGTGAAGCTAAGCACACCTCCCACCCCCACAGGTTGTGGATGGTGTTACCAGAGCCAAAGCACGTGGTGTCAAAAGTGTCCGGGACTACTGGGACACACTCTGCAGTCCTCTCTTCTTTCTTTCTCTTGTTCATTTTCCTCTTTTTCTGTGTGTACACGTTCATATGTGTGCAGGCCAGAGTTCAATGTAGAATGTCTTCCTCCATTGCTCTGCACCTTATTTTTGCAACAGGATCGCTTATCTAACCTGGAGCTCATCATGGATGCATTGCGGGGTGGGGGGTGCTGGACACTGTGCTCCCAGGACCCTCCTGCCTCTGCCCCCCCCAACGCTAGGATTACATGTTACATGTTACATGTATGCCCCAATGGGCCCAGCTTTTTCTTTTTTCTTTCTTTCTTTTTTTTAGTGTGGATGCTGAGGCTCAAACTCAGGTCTTCATGTTTTCATGGGAAACACTTTACCAAGACATCTCCCCCAACCCCCATTATTATTTTAACATTTATTTTCTTATGTGTATATACATGTACAATGTCAAGGTGCTTGTGTGGAGTTTGGAGGACAACTCGTGGAAATCTGTTCTGTCTTCCACCATGTGGGCTCGCATACTTGAGCTCAGATAGTCAGCACCTGCTGAGCCATCATGATACCAACCCCTTTGGGACAGAGTCATCCTATTTAAACCACACTGGCCTCTAATTCATGCCAATCCTCCTGCCCCAGACTCCTGAGTGGTATGATTACATGCACACAGTTCCTTGCCTAAAACTCTGGAATCCCAAATGTTCTGAAAAAGAAATCAGACCAGAACTGACATGAAACCATTTATCCTGTCTCCAATCTCATGTGGCTATTCACATATTTTCTATGGTAATATTAACATGTTTGAGTAGGGGTTATCATGATGGTTTGGGGGATTTGCAAAGTTAGATTTCTGAAGTACATCTGGCCCTGAGAAACCTGAGTGGGAACCGTGGACCTGTGTATACATGCACTGATTCACAGATCAGTACTGTGCAGTGTGATCGTCGACTGTATCATACAGCTGCCACTCTTGCCAGTATACAGAGGAAGAACATCTGACCAGCATGGGCAAGGTCCCTAACCTGAGTGGGAACAGTGGACCTGTGTATACATGCACTGATTCACAGATCAGTACTGTGCAGTGTGATCGTCGACTGTATTGTACAGCTGCCACTCTTGCCAGTATACAGAGGAAGAACATCTGACCAGCATGGGCAAGGTCCCTAATTGTACTTTTTCATGCACTATTTCATAATATTCTCTCAGATCTATACATTCTGTAGATATCAACATTTTCCTAAGTTCACAGATGTGGGGCCAAAGCTCAGAGTGCCTAGCCCAAAGTTCACCTAGCCAATTAATGAGGAGCTGGGTCTCAGTCGCCAGCCCCCAGAATGCCAGGGCTCATGTTCATTCCCTTACACTTGTTTATTCCCCACCCTCCCAACCTCTTGGAAAACATGCACAGAAGGAAGTGGAAGGCAGCTTCACCCTTGAGTCCAACATCCAAGCCCCGAAAGTTCCAGTAGTCACTGATGAGTCTGCACTGCCGAGAAGACCAGCACGCACACGGGGGCCTCTGCTCTCTTAGAAGGTCCTTTGCTAGGAAGGAATGTTTTCTCTTCAGTTAGAACCAGCTGCAGCCTGTTTACCTCTCCCATCCTTCCTCAGAACTGGCCACATCATGGATTTCACAAGAGGGACTCAAGTCAGCCCAATGCTTTCAGGACGAGACTCCTTCCCTGAAGTATTGTCTAGGTCCCAGGGAACTGAATAAATAGACTTTGAGTAGAAATAGGGTGCCCAAGCACCCACCTGTGTGTCCCAGAAATGCCAAGAATAGTCATAGGATCGTGGGTCAGTGCCTTTGGGCATTGACTCAATTTTCAAATCTCACTGCCCCCGCCACCACCACTTACACTACAGCTGAGGGACTAGAAGCTTTCTCAACTCAACCACATGGAGGTCTGGGCACGCCTACACTGGTCAGGTGCTTGGGTCACTGGGGGTGGTGAGGAAGTTTCTCCTGGGCTTGTCTCTTTATAGCAAGTCTCTTTTGGGACTTGCTATAAAGCTTTTCTGATGGGCATGGGGAGCTGGTATGAATCCCCACAGTAGACAATGTTCTCAAATGTTGTTGGGCATCACAGGGGTTTGGAAAGCCTTTCCAGTTCTGGTATCCAAGTCACACCCTACAATAGTTACATTAGAGTCTCTGGGGGAGGCACCTAGGCATTGCTAGTCATCCAAAAGAAATTCCATTGTGCAGGCAAGTTTAAGAACCAGAACTCCTCAAATTTGGATGTGGTCCATGTGTGCTGGACCGGATGGTGAGTGTGGATTCTGATACAGCAGTTCAGGCTTGTTCTTGTGCTTCTGAGATTTCTAACAGGTGGTGTTGATGCCACCTGGCCACAGAGCACAGAGCGCAGCTCCTCGGGAATGTCTCCTCACTCAGTCTGCAGAGCTTCTGCCCTTCCACAGTGGACAGTTCAAAGCTCATCACGATGGAGCGCCTGCTGCCAGCCCACTCACCAGGCTGACATGTATTCCTCCATCCCTTCTGCATGTCCAGCTAACCAGGTTTTGCTGAGCATGTCTGAAGAGCCCCTGCCTCACAGTAGGACAGACTGCTGGGTAAAAGGGCAATTTCCACTTCCACACTGAAAGAGCCTGGCAAGGGCACAAATCAGGGGAGGACAAGGAGAGCTGAGAGGGATGGGGAGGCCTAGAGGGCTCCCTAGACCGAAGTCCCAACTTAGCTTGCCAAGGGTTGAGTGCTGGGGCTGTGTAAGAGAACACCTTGACCTACGGCTTATAGAGAGCCGCCTTCTCTCTGTCTTTTCATATCATTTTTTCTTTTTTTAATTTTAATTTTTTAAGGGATTCACAACATAAGAGCACAGTTGTTTTCATATCACATTGACATTGCTCAGTTTGCCATACAATTAGGTACTTGGTGCTAGCATCCACAGATGAGGGACACCATTCATCGTTTGTTTTTCTGGGACTGTGTTCCTTCACTCAGCCTGATGTCTTCTAGCCATTTTTTCTCTTTGTCTCTGTATTCAAATTCTCTCATCTCTTTCTTCTTTTGTGTGTATGTGTACACATGTGTGTATGTGTATGTAAGTTAATGTTGAGTATCTTCCTCAGTTACTCTCTATCATATTTTTGAGACAGGATCCTTTGAGGAGCTCACTGATTCTGCTAGGCCTAGAACTCATCATGTAAACCAGGCTGGCCTCCATCTGCCTGCTTCTACCTCTTGAGTCCTGAGATTAAAGGCATATGCCACCACGCCCAGCTTGCACCCAACTTTCTTTTTTTTTTTTTCTTTTTTGTATTCCTGGGGAAATCAATCTTTCTTTCTTTCTTTCTTTCTTTCTTTCTTTCTTTCCTACTTATTTATTTTTTTATGTGTATCAATGTATTATCTGCATGTAGGTTTGTGCACCCATGTCATGCAATGCCGCAGAGGTCAGAAGAGGGTGTCAGATCTCCCTGGAACTGGAGTTAAAGATGGTTCTTAGCCACCATGTGGGTGCTGGGAATCAAACCCAGGTCCTCTGCAAGAGCAGTCAGTGCCCTTAACCACTGAGCCATCTCTCCAGCCCCTCACCCAACTTTCTATGTGGGTGCTGGGGATCTGAACTCAGGTCCTTGTGTTTGCATGGTAAATACTTTTTTTTTTTTGGTCTTTTCGAGACAGGGTCTCCCTGTAGCCCCAGCTGTCCTGGAACTCACTTTGTAGACCAGGCTGGCCTTGAACTCACAAAGATCCGCCTGCCTCTGCCTCCCAAGTGCTAGGATTAAAGGCGTGCGCCACCACGCCCGGCTGCATGGTAAATACTTTTTATCAATTATGCCATCTCCCCAGCCCCCAGGTTGCCCATTCCATACAGACACTAGCCTACTGGGATAGGGCCTACAGTGAAGACCTCATCTGAGCTTGATTACCTCTGTAGAGAATCTATCTCCAAATAAACTCAAATCTGGAAATTTAACGGCCTTAGGACCTCAACATAAGAATCTGGAGATTCATAATAGGCTTCACAGAAGACCAGCCCCAAATTTCTAGATCATTTGAGTTTCTAAGAAGAGTTGGAAGTCTGGTTGGAAATATGATTTAAAAAAAATGTGCAGTGATAGGGATCGAAGCCAGGACCTCGTGCATGGTAGACAGGCCAGGACTCTACCACCGAGCTCCACTCCTGGGCCCTGAATTCTAACTTCTCTACATTATCAATATATACTGTTTTGTAGAAACCCTATGTGGACTTCACGAAATACCTCTGCAGTGTCACATCTGTACCTGGGTGGCTCACCCTCCCTGTGAGACAGCACCTCCAGCAGGTGTGGTGGCCTTCCCAGGTCCTCCTCGATACCTTTTCATATTCCCTTCCAGGGCCTCCCACACCGTGCCTGCTAATCCATGCCCCCCATCACTCAGTTGCTGCTCTGCCTTCCCTCTTCCCCTATACCCTCTGTCATTGTGGACGCAGAAAACAATGAGCTCTGGGAGCCTCAGACTCTGCCTTGGGACTACCACTACCATGGAACTCACCATGTAGACCAGACTGGCCTTGAACTCACAGAGATCCACCTGCCTCTGCCTCCCAAGTGCTGGTATTAAAGGTGTGCACCACCACACTAAGCTGATTCTCAGTTTCTTAATGGATAAAAATGTGTATATTGAAATTCTTGAGGACTACAGGGCTTGGAACACAGTTAATGCTAAAAATAAAAATAAAAAAAAAGAAGAAGGTTGAGGAAACAACTCAAAAGAGAATGCACAGTTCCCACTTGGGCAGGTAGACAAATCAGACTCTAGACGGAGCTCACATTAGCTCCTGCCACTTTCACAAGCAGTGCAGTGAAGGACACTACCATTCCTACCCCTTATTTTAGAAGAGGAAACCGAGGTTCTTCCTGGCTGTAACTTTCTCCAAGTAGCAAGGTTGCTGAGTGGCAGCTTTGTCCTAAAGCTCAACTGGACAGAAATGTCATACCCTCTTTTCCCCATCCTATGCACAGCTGTCCTCATTAGCATTCAGGTGGCCAGAAATCTCCCATGAGCCCAAGATCCTGGGATTGCCAGGCAAGGGACAAGGGACAAGGGACAAGGAACAAGGGACAAGGGCTGCCTCCTGTTCCACTGGGATCTGGGACCAGGCACTGGGGCTCCAGCTCTCCATATGTGTAGTAAACTAGCATGAATTTGGGACGCTGCTTCCTGCTTCCCTCCAGGCTCCTTCCCAGCTCTGTCCCGTAGCTGAGGGGTCTTGGGCATGGCACCTCCCCGCTGCTGCTTTTGTTTTCTCATCTGTAAATGTCTCATGGGATAGTGATGATGCAGAATAAATGAATGGATATGTGTAGAACATTTGCTATGGTCCTGGCACATAGTAAAAGTTCAATTAATGCAAGCTGGGTGCATTAGTCACTTTTCTGTTGCTCTGATAAAACCACCATCACCAAGGGAACTTATAAAGGAAGAGTTTATTTGAGCTTACGATTGATGGTTCCTGGGAATTAGAGTCCATCGTGGCAGGAAGCATGGTGGCAGGAGCTGGAGCAGAAAGCTGAGGTTCACATCTTCCAGTGAGCACAGGAAGCAGAGAGAGTGACCGGAGACTGGCAGGGTGTTTTGAACTCACTAAGCCCGCCCCCAGTGACATGCTTCCTCCAGCATGGCCACACCTTCTAAGACATCTCAAAACAGTGCCACCAACTTGGGAACAAAATGTCTGAATACTTGAAGCCTATGGGGGGCATTGTCATTCAAACCACCACACTAGGCGTGATGGCACGCCTTTAATCCCTGCACTCAGGAGGCAGAGGCAGGTGGATCTCACAGCCAGCCTGCTCAACATAGTGAGTTCCAGGCCAGCTGGGACTAAAGGGAGAAACTGTCTCAAAAAGAAGCTCCCCAAAATAAGTTCAATTAATGCTACCCACTCAGACTTATTCTACTAACAGATGCCACAGTCCCCAAGACTCCTTCCACCTGGATGCCGTTTGCCCTCTGACTCTGAGTCCAGTGCTCTTTCCACTCCATTAACCCAGAAGAAACCAGCCAAACAGAGCAAGCATAGACGCATGCCATTCTTCCCTGGAAGCCTGCTCCTTTGTCCTGTTCTGCTGACTCCCAGACTGTCCCAGGCAGGCCACAGTGGCCCCACCCCCACACATGGAGAGCTGCCTTGAAGATTCCCACTGGGGCCCTCTCCAGAGCCCCCAGCTTTTGGAAACTGAACTCTGACCCCCCCATTCTTCCATCATGAATTGAGTCTGCCTGAAATGGGGGGGGGGGCAGGCCAGCACAGCAGCAGTGGGGGTGTGCTGTGGGCAAGGGGTAAGGGGTTTCAGGGGGCCTGCCAGGCCTCCAAGCCAAAACAGCAAAGCTCAGCAGAAATCTCCCAGCAGGGGTGCAGGTCAGTGGCCTGGGAGAAGCTGGTAATAGGGAGTCCATGAAGGGACCAGCAGGAGAACAAAGGGGTCTGGAAGGGAGGATGTTAGCCTGAGCTCCTGCCCCTACGAGTCCCACTTCAGAGCTGGAGGGACCTCTTGTGGGGGCATCGGGATGATGACCCAGGTTGGGGTTCCTGGGTCCTGAGAGGAGGTCTTGTTCCCAGGAAAGCCCCATCCACAGCAAACTTTTGCTAATCACGATTGTTTCTTTATTGATGGGCTCAGAGCCTGATCAGCTCCAGTCCTTTGCCTCTGCTAGGCTGCTATCCAGCTGCCTTTATCTGCCTGACTGCTGAGCCCCACCTCAGAGATCACATTCCTTGGAAAGTCTGGGCTTGCCACATTCAAGGTACCATCTCCAGAACTCCCCAAATGCCTCCCTGTTGCCTCTTCATAGTTGAGACAACCTTGTCCTCAACTGCATCTGGATGCCTGCCCCACCAGCTTGAGTTCCTGGACTGTGTTACTCCTCCACCTTGGGCAGGTCACTTTACCTCTGATCCTCAACTTCATCTCTGAACGCCCTGCCTGGTGCATGGTACTCTCTCAAAATAGCCAAGAGTGAGAGGATCCGCTCGTAGACCTATCTATATTCCAAGACTTTCTGCTCCAGAAGTTCCCAAAGCAGATTTCTAGCCAAAATGATAATGGAATCCTGAATGTAAGCGCGTCATACACACGGGCCTCCTGGAAAATTTAAGAATCACAGACATGGCTCTAATTCCTACTTGTGTAGCTCTGTGTTTAGACAAGGTGTCACTTTTGCCTCCTTGTGAGTGTCAGTTGAAACTTCTTAGACTGAGCAGTCAGGGACCAAGGTCTGACCCCATCTTTAGCTGCCCAGGCAGCCACTACTAAGTTCACGGATTAAGTCTCACTAGAATTTTACCTGAAATTTCCAGCCCCTGAGATCAGATCTCCCAGCGCACCTTCAGAGTCTACTCTAAACTTGAAGCAGCTCCCCAAATTCAAACGTTGTGGTCCACTATCTTTCAATCCATACTAGGCACTGCCTCTCTGGCCTCTCCTCTGGGAGGCTTTCTAGAATGTTCCCTCTATTGCAACACTAAAGTTCACATTCTGAGCAATTCCATCTGTGTGACATTCTGAGTCTCAAACTCAAAGAACGTCCTACTGCTGTCAAGCTGGTTTCTTCATGCATGCCATCCTTCCCCTTCAAGCATGCCACCTCCAAGCTATAAACCTGGCACTAGTGACCATTCCCCTTCATGCATGCCATCTCCAAGCTATAAAACTGGCACTATTGATCCTTCCCCTTCATGCATGCCACCTCCAAGCTATAAAACTGGCAATACTGATCCTTCCCCTTCATGCATGCCATCTCCAAACTATAAACCAGTCACTACTGATCCTTCCCCTTCATGCATGCCATCTCCAAGCTATAAACCTGACACTACTGATCCTTCCCCTTCATGCATGCCACCTCCAAGCTATAAACCTGGCACTACTGATCCTTCCCCTTCATGCATGCCACCTCCAAGCTATAAACCTGGCACTTACTGATCCTTCCCCTTCATGCATGCCATCTCTAAGCTATAAACCTGGCACTACTGATCCTTCCCCTTCATGCATGCCACCTCCAAGCTATAAACCTGGCACTTACTGATCCTTCCCCTTCATGCATGCCATCTCTAAGCTATAAACCTGGCACTACTGATCCTTCCCCTTCATGCATGCCACCTCCAAGCTATAAACCTGGCACTTACTGATCCTTCCCCTTCATGCATGCCATCTCTAAGCTATAAACCTGGCACTACTGATCCTTCCCCTTCATGCATGCCACCTCCAAGCTATAAACCTGGCACTTACTGATCCTTCCCCTTCATGCATGCCATCTCTAAGCTATAAACCTGGCACTACTGATCCTTCCCCTTCATGCATGCCACCTCCAAGCTATAAACCTGGCACTTACTGATCCTTCCCCTTCATGCATGCCATCTCTAAGCTATAAACCTGGCACTACTGATCCTTCCCCTTCATGCATGCCACCTCCAAGCTATAAACCTGGCACTTACTGATCCTTCCCCTTCATGCATGCCATCTCTAAGCTATAAACCTGGCACTACTGATCCTTCCCCTTCATGCATGCCACCTCCAAGCTATAAACCTGGCACTTACTGATCCTTCCCCTTCATGCATGCCATCTCTAAGCTATAAACCTGGCACTACTGATCCTTCCCCTTCATGCATGCCACCTCCAAGCTATAAACCTGGCACTTACTGATCCTTCCCCTTCATGCATGCCATCTCTAAGCTATAAACCTGGCACTACTGATCCTTCCCCTTCATGCATGCCACCTCCAAGCTATAAACCTGGCACTTACTGATCCTTCCCCTTCATGCATGCCATCTCTAAGCTATAAACCTGGCACTACTGATCCTTCCCCTTCATGCATGCCACCTCCAAGCTATAAACCTGGCACTTACTGATCCTTCCCCTTCATGCATGCCATCTCTAAGCTATAAACCTGGCACTACTGATCCTTCCCCTTCATGCATGCCACCTCCAAGCTATAAACCTGGCACTTACTGATCCTTCCCCTTCATGCATGCCATCTCTAAGCTATAAACCTGGCACTACTGATCCTTCCCCTTCATGCATGCCACCTCCAAGCTATAAACCTGGCACTTACTGATCCTTCCCCTTCATGCATGCCATCTCTAAGCTATAAACCTGGCACTACTGATCCTTCCCCTTCATGCATGCCACCTCCAAGCTATAAACCTGGCACTTACTGATCCTTCCCCTTCATGCATGCCATCTCTAAGCTATAAACCTGGCACTACTGATCCTTCCCCTTCATGCATGCCACCTCCAAGCTATAAACCTGGCACTTACTGATCCTTCCCCTTCATGCATGCCATCTCTAAGCTATAAACCTGGCACTACTGATCCTTCCCCTTCATGCATGCCACCTCCAAGCTATAAACCTGGCACTTACTGATCCTTCCCCTTCATGCATGCCATCTCTAAGCTATAAACCTGGCACTACTGATCCTTCCCCTTCATGCATGCCACCTCCAAGCTATAAACCTGGCACTTACTGATCCTTCCCCTTCATGCATGCCATCTCTAAGCTATAAACCTGGCACTACTGATCCTTCCCCTTCATGCATGCCACCTCCAAGCTATAAACCTGGCACTTACTGATCCTTCCCCTTCATGCATGCCATCTCTAAGCTATAAACCTGGCACTACTGATCCTTCCCCTTCATGCATGCCACCTCCAAGCTATAAACCTGGCACTTACTGATCCTTCCCCTTCATGCATGCCATCTCCAAGCTATAAACCTGGCACTACTGATCCTTCCCCTTCATGCATGCCACCTCCAAGCTATAAACCTGGCACTTACTGATCCTTCCCCTTCATGCATGCCATCTCCAAGCTATAAACCTGGCACTACTGATCCTTCCCCTTCATGCATGCCACCTCCAAGCTATAAACCTGGCACTTACTGATCCTTCCCCTTCATGCATGCCATCTCCAAGCTATAAACCTGGCACTACTGATCCTTCCCCTTCATGCATGCCACCTCCAAGCTATAAACCTGGCACTTACTGATCCTTCCCCTTCATGCATGCCATCTCCAAGCTATAAACCTGGCACTACTGATCCTTCCCCTTCATGCATGCCACCTCCAAGCTATAAACCCGCACTTACTGATCCTTCCCCTTCATGCATGCCATCTCCAAGCTATAAACCTGGCACTACTGATCCTTCCCCTTCATGCATGCCACCTCCAAGCTATAAACCTGGCACTTACTGATCCTTCCCCTTCATGCATGCCATCTCCAAGCTATAAACCTGGCACTACTGATCCTTCCCCTTCATGCATGCCACCTCCAAGCTATAAACCCGCACTTACTGATCCTTCCCCTTCATGCATGCCATCTCCAAGCTATAAACCCGCACTACTGATCCTTCCCCTTCATGCATGCCACCTCCAAGCTATAAACCCGCACTTACTGATCCTTCCCCTTCATGCATGCCATCTCCAAGCTATAAACCTGGCACTACTGATCCTTCCCCTTCATGCATGCCACCTCCAAGCTATAAACCTGGCACTACTGATCCTTCCCCTTCATGCATGCCACCTCCAAGCTATAAACCTGGCACTTACTGATCCTTCCCCTTCATGCATGCCATCTCCAAGCTATAAACCTGGCACTACTGATCCTTCCCCTTCATGCATGCCATCTGCAAGCTATAAACCCGCACTACTGATCCTTCCCCTTCATGCATGCCACCTCCAAGCTATAAACCCGCACTTACTGATCCTTCCCCTTCATGCATGCCATCTCCAAGCTATAAACCTGGCACTACTGATCCTTCCCCTTCATGCATGCCATCTCCAAGCTATAAACCTGGCACTACTGATCCTTCCCCTTCATGCATGCCACCTCCAAGCTATAAACCTGGCACTACTGATCCTTCCCCTTCATGCATGCCACCTCCAAGCTACAAACCTGGCACTACTGATCCTTCCCCTTCATGCATGCCACCTCCAAGCTATAAACCTGGCACTACTGATCCTTCCCCTACATGCATGCCACCTCCAACCTATAAACCCGCACTTACTGATCCTTCCCTTTCATGCATGCCATCTCCAAGCTATAAACCCGCACTTACTGATCCTTCCCTTTCTTACACAGGACATGTAACTACATCTACACATACTAAATAACTCACCAGTTATTTATCTTCTAGTTTGACTTTCTAAGCAGATCTCAGATCTGGTCCCTCTTCAAGCTTTAGCCTTTGGTTTCTTGCTGGACCACTGCAGTAGACTCACTGGTTTCCAGGTGTCAGCTCCGTCTTCTGAAGTCATCCTCTTCGGAGACTGCCTGTGAGAGCTATTTAAATGCAGTCTGGGCTTAGGATCAGTGGGCAAATCTCTTGGTGCCCAAACCTGAGGACCTGAGTTCAAACCCCCCTCTCCAAATTCACATAAAGCCAGATGTAGAACATGACTATAATCCCGAGCTCCTGTGACAAGATGGAAGACAGAGACAGGAATATCCCCTGATGTGTGGGCCAGCTAGCCTGGCCAACTTACTCAGTGGCAAACAAGAGATCCTATTAAAAACAAGGCAGAAGATGAGAACAGACAGCTGAGGTTTTCTTCTGACCTCCACACCACAGAGGCACACTCACACCTTCACTAACACACAGGACATGTAAATACATCTACACATATAAATAAAATGCAGTCTGACTCTATCATGTAGCCAAGGTTCTATCCCAGCACCACTATCAAAAGAGAAAACAAACAAAATGAACAAACAAAAAAAACCCTAAACTGCAATCTGGAAGTCATTTTTTTTATCCTTAAAAACTTTCTTCATGGGGCTTGAGAGATGGCTCAGCAGCTAAAAGCACTGGCTGCTCCTGCAGAGGACCTAGGTTCAGTTCCTAGCACCCACATGGTGGGTGACAACCCACTGTCTATAACTTCAGTTCTGGGAATCCAACACCATTTTCTACCTCCCTGGGGGCTACACACATGTGGTGCACCTACATTCATGCAGGCAAAATATACCCATACAATTTTTTAATTAAAAATTAAAAAAAAATACTTTTCACCCCACCCTGTCCTTCAATGGTGTTGATTGAAGCAGTTCTATGAAATGTTAGTGCTGCAGGGCACTCCACAGTCAGGACTCAGTAAGTCCAAGGAATGTTGACCACCATCTGCTCTTTTTCAATTTCATCATGAACATGAGCATCCTGCAGATGGTTCCATCATTATCCTAAACCCCAGTGCCTCCCCCTCTGACCATGCCTGCCTACCTGCCCCAGCAGCAAGGTCTTTCAACCTCAAAGCACACTCAGATCTTTGAGCCATTCTGTCTTCCCTCCAGCCCCCAAGTCCTGTCCTGTCCACAGTTCCCTCCATCTTCCATCCAGGCTCTCTAGCCTTTTACCTCAATTTTTCTAAAAAAAAATTTTTTTTTTTTAGCTGGACGTGATAGCACATGCCTTTTGAATCCCAACAATTGGGAGGCAGAGGCAGGTAGATCTCTGTGAGTTTGAGTCCAGCCTGGTCTACATAGCGAGTTCCAGGTAAGCTGGGGCTCCAGGGAGACTTTGTCTCAAAAAAAAAAAAACTTTAAAAAATTTTATTTTGTGTGCGTGTGTGTGCGTATACATGTGTGGGGGTCAGAAGACAACTCGACAGCTTTCTCCTTCCACCATGTCCATCCTGGGGACTTAACTCAGGTCGTCAAGCTTGGCAGCAAGTGCCTTTCCCTGTTGAGCCACTCAATCCCTTCTCACCACCATTCTAAGTCACTTTAGTTCTTATTCTTTCTCTCTGTGTCTTTCTCTCCCTTCCAACACATTCAGTTGGAGTCCCAGAGGCTACGGACAAACATTCCAAGTGAGGTGGAGCCAGCGCCAGTCCTGAGGTTCAGCTTCCCTGTAAGCCCTGCCTGGTGCCCAGCACAATTCTCAGAATGTTGAGTCACCTCTAGTATTCACAGAAGAGGCTCTTCTGAGCCTTTGCCAAGAATGTCCCCCTTTGAAACCTGCCCCCGCATTCTTTGTAGAACTCCCATCATATACTTCAGGGGAAAGAGATGACAGACAGGAGCTCCCTTAACTTCTGCCTCCCTTGCTAGAGAGGCAGGATCCTGCACTTGCGCTTGGTCATGCCCCTCCCCATCTCCTCTGCATCCATCTCCTATTCCTCTACATCATCTGCCTTTTAGACACTACCTTCAGCCCATAGAAAGATTAAAATGTCTTACACCCAAAACATAAGCAAGCAAAACTCTTGGCGGTCCTCTTCTCATAGCTTTTCAAAGACACCGCCTACATTTTCTGATTCCAATTTCACACTTGCCTCTCCTGGCATAACCCGTGGCATCCTGCCTTCAGAGCCCTATCTCCTAAAATGACTCTGACCACAGTGACTAAGCCTCCCTTGTTCATCCAAAGGGATCTCAGGGGCCTTTGTCTTTGTGTCTCCCTGGAGTATTTGCAGATGTGTCCTATTCTTCTTTTATAAGCATGATAGCCCTTCAGCTGGGAGGACTTCACCTCTCTGAGTCTCCTCCTCTTCCCTTCCTGCTTCCTTGCATCTCCCATGATCCATCTGTCCCCTACCTGCTGAGAGTCTCACACCCTACTTTTGCCTTCTGCTCCTCTGATTTACCTTCTGGGCATCTCAACCACTCCCAGGTCTTCAACTGCTTACTGGACATAGACGACTAAAACTCTCACCTTCAGCTCATACCCATCTCCCAAACTCTAGAACAGCATTCCACTATCCACTGGATCCCGGTCATCCCAGCGATACATCCAAATGGAACTTGGCTCCTGCAATGTTCCCCCCATAGCAGCAAGTGAGGCCATCACGGAGAAACCTCGATACCTGGGAGTCATTCTGGTCTCTTGCTCCCACCTGCCCTGTCCTGCACAAGGAGAATCATCTGGAAAACTTGCCAAAGATCGCTTCCTGGGCCCTGCCCCGGGCAGCCTGAATCCAAATCTCCAGGGCTGGGATTCTTAGCATCCTGGCCTTAGGGATCTGCTATTTATTCTCTGACTCATCCCCTTCTCTCCACTGCTAACATCCCTGCTGCTTCCCTGGTTCAAAAGTCTCTTCTCTGTGACCCTGGCAATGTTTCCCCCTCTGACCCTTTTCTACACTGCAGCAGTGACAACTTAAAAAAAAAAGCATGCAGCTAGGCATGGTGGCGCACGCCTTTAATCCTAGCACTTGGGAGGCAGAGGCAGGTGGATCTTTATGAGTTCAAGGCCAGCCTGATCTACAGAGTGAGTTCCAGGACAGCTGGGGGCTACAGGGAGACCCTGTCTCAAAAAGACCAAAAAAAAAAAAAAAAACCAAAAAAGTGAGGTCCTGAGTTCAGATCCCAGTGCCATGTACCAATCTAGGCATGGCTCCATGAGTGCCGGTAACCCCAGCACTGTGGTTGGCACAGGCAGGGTGTAACCCCAGCACTGTGGTAGGCACAGGCAGGATGCAACCCCAGCACTGTGGTAGGCACAGGCAGGATACAACCCCAGCACTGTGGTAGGCACAGGCAGGATGTAACCCCAGCACTGTGGTTGGCACAGGCAGGGTGTAACCCCAGCACTGTGGTAGGCACAGGCAGGATGCAACCCCAGCACTGTGGTAGGCACAGGCAGGACGTAACCCCAGCACTGTGGTTGGCACAGGCAGGGTGTAACCCCAGCACTGTGGTAGGCACAGGCAGGATGCAACCCCAGCACTGTGGTAGGCACAGGCAGGATACAACCCCAGCACTGTGGTAGGCACAGGCAGGATGTAACCCCAGCACTGTGGTTGGCACAGGCAGGGTGTAACCCCAGCACTGTGGTAGGCACAGGCAGGATGCAACCCCAGCACTGTGGTAGGCACAGGCAGGACGTAACCCCAGCACTGTGGTTGGCACAGGCAGGATGTAACCCCAGCACTGTGGTAGGCACAGGCAGGATGCAACCCCAGCACTGTGGTAGGCACAGGCAGGATGCAACCCCAGCACTGTGGTAGGCACAGGCAGAATACAACCCCAGCACTGTGGTAGGCACAGGCAGAATACAACCCCAGCACTGTGGTAGGCACAGGCAGAATACAACCCCAGCACTGTGGTAGGCACAGGCAGGATTATTGGGGCTTGCCTGCCACTAGCCCAGCTCCAGGTTCAATGGGAGATCCTGTCTCAAAGGAACAAGGCAGAAGGGGACCTCAGATGTCCTCCTCTGGTCTCTACATGTGTGACCACAGAGTCAAGTACCCCAACACACACACACACAAAGGAAGGGAGAGAGAGAGAGAGAGAGAGAGAGAGAGAGAGAGAGAGAGAGAGAGAGAACAGGTCCACAGCTCATTTCTGGCTAAATCCGTTTTATGTTCTTGCCTGGGAACACTGTACTTGTGGCCATTTATCTTTGGTAGAAAACTTTGGCCGCCTCTCCAGACCCGCTCTTCAGGTTCAGCCCAGGTACCACAGAGTTTCTAAGTTTCTCACCAGCAAAACAGTGAGCCTTCAGCACAGATCTGGATACTGACTGGTCTCTATCCCTGAAACTTCACTCATTTCTTAGTTTAAAGGAATGTCATCATAGGTTAGTGAGCAGAAGGCAGGAGGCACAGAGGACTTGAGGGGTTCTTCCAGCTTGTCTTGAGGACCAGGGCAAAGCCTGGGTATCCCTACCCGGCAAGGGTCTCTCTCTGAGTCCTGAGGCTAGATCCACAGGTGAAGCATGGTGGGGTATGTTTGCTGCCCTATTGGCTTTGGTGTTCCTTGGTAGCAAAAGCAGCAATGACAGCTCCCCTGCCCTTCTTCCAGGAGCTGTCTAATGAGGGTTGGGATGTCTGAGAAGGCCTGGTCCCTCCTGTCCTCCCTGGCTATCTCTAAATGACAATGACAAAGACAAGTGGGCTCACCAGGACCCTGGAGCCACCTAGCATCTCCTCTTGAACCAGGTGGGCCCACTTCCTTCCCAAACCCTGCCTGTCCTTGTGCCTGGACAGCAGCAGCACTGTCCTTCTGCCATGACAGTGCCAGCCTTCTCATGACCCTCTTGCCACCCCCTCTGTTTCTATTTTGATGTGTGTATGCGTAGTGTATGTGTTCATGTATATGTGTATGAGTGTGTACATGCATGTGGAAGCTAGAGGTTCATGTCAGGTATCTTCCTCAATGTATCCCCACTGTATTTTACAAGACTCTGAACCTGACCTAACCAACTTGGTCAGGTTGGCTGGCCAGTGAGCTCCAGAGACCTGCCTGTCTCCACTTCCCCAGTACTGACACTGCAGGCATGACCTACCATGCCTGGCTTTTTCCATGGGTGCTGGGGATCCAAATCCAGGTCCTCAGGCTTGAACAGCCCCCAACCATCTCCACTCCCTTTTTCTTTCCTTCCTCTTCGGTCCATCATGTACCTTACCATCACCTTTCTGCTTCATCCCATAGCGCTGTCTTCAGCTTTCCTTGGGCTACAAATTTAGGTACTGGCTCCCAGCTTCCACACCCTCCTCCAGCCTCCTACTCCCAATTGGCTTTAAAGTGGACAATGCCTCCTTGTGGGCAGGAGTGTTGAACAGAGGTGGAAGCCTCTGTTAACTGCATGACCCCCCTTTTCTGCCCCCCTCACTGTAGAGATATTAGAGTCTCTGTCAAGTTCGATTATATGTTTAAAAACATAGATCCCAGGCCCGGCATGGTGGCGCACGCCTTTAATCCGAGCACTTGGGAAGCAGAGGCAGGCGGATCTTTGTGAGTTCAAGGCCAGCCTGGTCTACAGAGTGAGTTCCAGGACAGCTGGGGCTACAGGGAGACCCTGTCTCGAAAAGACCAAAACAACAACAACAACAACAACAACAACAACAACAAAAACCCATAGATCCCTTTGTTCAAAGACAAAGAATGGCAAGACAGAGCTGGAGAAATGGCTCAGTGGTTAAGAGCTGCTCTTGCAGAGGACCCAGGCTCAGTTCCCTGCACCCATATGTCAGCTCACGACCATCTTTAACTCTAGTTCCAAAGGATCCAATGACTTCTGGCCTCTATGGGCATTGCACACACAGGTACACTTACATACAAGCAGGAAAAACACTCACACACATATAATTTTAAAAAAAAGTAAAACAAATTTCAAGATGGGGCCAGGTATAGTGGTACACTCCTTAAATCCCAGCACTTGGGGGGGGGGGCAGAAGCAAATGGAGCTCTGTGAGTTCAAGGCCAACCAAGTCTACATAAGTAAGACCTGTCTCAACTTTTTTTTGAAAAGTCAAGATGGGGAGCTTGGAAGATGGTTCAGTCAGTAAAATGCCTGTCACACAGTGTACAGACCTGAGTTTGGATGCCCAGCGTCCATATGAAAATATAGACATGGTGTGAGTGGACCTATAATCTTAGTGCCAGAAGTAGGGATAGGAGGATCACTGGGACTTGCTGGACAGCTAGTCTGACCCAGTCAGTGAGCTCCATGTTCGGTGAGAGACCCTGGCACTAGGAATAAGGTGGCAAATGATAGACAAAGATGCCTGATGTCTGCCTTTGGCCTCTACACCTATGTGCATGAAGAATACATATTCACACACCACAGATATAATAAAAAATGGCAACAACATAGTCTTTCTGCTTTCTGTTTTCTAGTCCAGTTACTAGGTCCTTCTAAACTATGGCCCAGTGTAAATGTGCAGGTGGCACATGGATCAAGCTGTCCCCACTCCCACCTCTTTCCAGCTGATGATGGCCACTCTTCACACTCGTGTCCTTGGCTGCTGTCTTAATGGCTTCTCAGGGCCTCTGAGCAGAAGACCAACCTGGACCACATCCAGAAGTGCAGGGAAGGACCCTCTTCCACAACCCCTTGGAGCAGATCACCCCCAGCCCCTGGGGGACCTTTACCCCCACACCAGCTCCAGGCTACAGAACATTTCCATCCTTCTGAAATCGATGTGCACTTATGAGCCCCACCTGGCTGAGCCCAAGGAAAGGACACATTGATCAACTTCAATCACTGCCCTCTAAATGTTCAAATGTTCAGTAGTTAACACTTGACAAGAGCAGACCCAGTAAGCATCCTCTAAATTCAGAGAGAATTGATCCCATGCGATTCCCATAGGAAACAGAATTTTACACCTCTGCCTTAAAGATGGTCTTTGATGAATGGGAAGGGCTTTTTGGCTTGTGTGTTTGTTTTTTTAACCAAAAAAGGAAAGGTGCGTTCCAGGGAGAGCACATAGCATGGTCCAAGGCTCTGAGATGGGAAGGCCCACACTACATGTTGGGCAGTTTGGCTGAGGTGTACAGATGATGAAACAGTGGAAAGAGGCTGAAAGGAAAATCTGGGATATGCTGGGAAGAGCTAAAAAGAAAAAAGGGAGACAATACGGTCAGGAAATGGAGACTACAAAAGAGTTATTTAGGAGATATGAATAAGCTTAATGTAATGAAAAGAATACGTAGAGGAGCACATAGAAACGCATCTATTTTACTGTGTGGATGTGAAACAAAGAAATGGCAATTACACATAAAATAAGAAAACATTTAAATACACAAATTTTCAAAAAAAAAAAAGGTCCGGCTACGAAACGTGTGTACTCCCATAGTAGAAACTTTGAGGAAAGGGGTCCTTTTCCGAACCCCAAGTGTCAATGCAAAGGCAACGGGAGGCTCCCTCCACAGGGCTTCCCACAGAGCTCAAAGCCTCAATTTTAGGAAAAACAAGCTGTTGTTGCAATTACCCAGCTTTCTGCAGTTCGTTCAACCACCCCTTCCACCCTTGGCCTGTCCTAAGCCAACAACAAAGGGGCTAGACAAAAGTAGAGAAATGATGTCATGCTCCCCCAAGTCTCATGGTCTAGCAATAGTTATCTGGCTTCACCAAGCCCTCTCCCACCACCCATTTTAGACCAGCAGGCTGGAAGAAGGAGGGATGAAGTGGGGTCAAGCCCAGCTCCCCCCCGCCCCCCTGCCACCTCCCCGCCCCCTGCCCCCCCCCTCGCCTCCCCGCCCCCACCCCGCGTGTGGGCCCGAGGGCAGGGGCGGGGGCGGGGGCGGGGGCGGGGGCGGGGGCGGGGGGCGGGGCGGGGGGCGGGGACCCAGCAGGGCGAGGTGGGGTGGGGGCGCTATCCTAGAGACTCAAGACGCGTGCGGCGGAGCGAAGAACCGCAGAGTGCCCTGCGCCGCCCGCCGAGGTCCCGCCCGCGCCGTCCTAGCCGCCCGCGCCACCATGCCCAACTTCGCCGGTACCTGGAAGATGCGCAGCAGTGAGAATTTCGATGAGCTCCTCAAGGCACTGGGTAAGCGGGGGCGGGAGGGGGCGGGGGCGGGGGTACGTGCCGGACCAGAGCGACTCCGAGGTACCCAGTGCGCAGGGAGGGTGGACGTCAGAGAAGCACAAGTCCAAGGCACTCCGGAGCGCTAAGTCGCTCGGTGTCCTGTGCGCATCAAACTGCAGAGGAGAACTGTCCCCTGGGCCAGCATTTCCTGGACATTTGGCGCCTTCCCCCTACGGCTCCACCTTTATCGGGCGCTAGATCAGAATGTGGAGCAATTACTAGGGTGCGGGAAGGTCAGAGACTTTAAATTTGGGGTCTCAGTTTGAGACCAGGCTCTGTCATGCAATCACTGAGTAACTTGGGAAAAGCCACTCAGTTTCTCTTCTCAAAAACCCGGAGAAGGACAGAGAGACCAGTGGATCCAGTTTAAGACCTCTGTCTAAAGTCAGAGAATTGGGGAAAGGCCCAACAGCCCCGGAGAGTGGCGACGCCAGGTTACCTGAGCTTGCCGCACAGGTGTGAACGCCATGTTGAGGAAGGTGGCAGTGGCCGCGGCGTCCAAGCCGCACGTGGAGATCCGCCAGGACGGGGACCAATTCTACATCAAGACGTCCACCACGGTGCGCACCACCGAGATCAACTTCAAGGTCGGGGAGGGCTTCGAAGAGGAGACGGTGGACGGACGCAAGTGCAAGGTGAGGCCGCGCTCCCGGTCCCTTTTCCTGCCTAGGCCCCTGCGGCAGGCGCGCCCTGGTTGCCGGGTGTGTAGGCGGCGGTTTGCGGGGAGATTTGCTCCGTCTGGTTGTCCCGGGCTCAGGAGAAAGCCCTACCCCAATTCCTTCCCGACCTCGCCATGCCATCCCAAAGCCGCCTCTCCTGGTCCGTCTGTGCCAGGATGGAGGTTCCTCTGTGCTCTGAGGTGGCCTGAGTGCTGCGGACCTGTTCCGCGCAGCTGCAGGCTCATCTGCTGCAGGTAGGGCCGCGGGTCTAGGCTCACGCCTCCTGGGTCCGGGGGCCTCCGGAGAAAGCCTTGGATCCCTTATCACTGTCCTGCTTACCCGGAGAACCTTCGACCCGCGCCCAGCCGGTCTTTAAAGGACCGGCTTGACCTTTCCAAACCTAAAAGCAACACAGGTTCTAGCTGAGAAAATGGACCAAGTGTCCTTTCTAAGGCGTCAAGGGCAAGAGAGTGGGGGAGAGATTATGAGACAGAGTCTTGCTGTGTAGCCCTGGCTGTTCTGGAACTCTCAGTATAGATGGGGCAGACCTTGGGGATCCTCCTGCCTCACCCTCTGGAGTGCTGGGATTATAGGTCCAACAGGTAGGAAGGTTTTTATTTATGAAACATAAGCCCAAGGATGAGTCAGTGGGCTAAAGCAAATTATTGCACACTGCTTTTTTGCATGTGCAAAAATTGTATTGTCTATAAAGCCAACCCTGGTACTTACTTTAAAAGAATACCCGCCCCCCTTTCTCTAGTGTGGTTTTTGTTTTTGTTTTTCTTGGTTAGTTGGTTGGTTGGTTTTTCTGTGTCTAGGCTTGTTTGTCTTGTTTTGTCTGGGAGGTGGTTTCACTCTGAAGTGCTCCTGGGTTCGATTTGCAGCAGACCTCCTGTTGCAGACTCCCAAGTGCTAGATTTATAGGCAGAACCACCAATGTTTCAATTTTAAAAATGTGGCCAAGCTTGGAGGTGCATGGCTTTTTTTTTTAATTAAATGCTTCTTTTTTTTTTCAAGGATTTTTTTAATTTTTATTTTTTTATGTGTATGAATGTACTGTCTGCATGTAGGTTTGTGCACCCGCGTCGTGCAATGCCGCAGAGGTCAGAAGAGGGTGTCGGATTCCCATGGAACTGGAGTTGTCCTGGAATTGGAATTACAGATGGTTCTCAGCTGCCATGTGGGTGCTGGGGATAGAACCCAGGTCCTCTGCAAGAGCGGTCGGCGCTCTTAACCGCTAGGCCATCTCTCCAGCCCCATGGAGGTGCATGGCTTTAATCCCAGCACTCAGCAGGCAGAAGCAGGAGATCTCTGTGATTCCAGGTCAGCCTGTTCTATGAGCCAGTTTGGAGCCAGCCAGGGCTACATAGTGAGATCCTGTCCCAATAAGTAAGTAAATAAATAAGTAAATGAATAAAGTACTGCAACAACATTCTAAAGAATAGGAAATCATTTTTTTTATTTTTCCTGAGCCCATACCTGTCTGGACTGAATATGAGTCTGGTCACCAGGTTTGGGAGATGGACAGAGAGACACAATTCTCAAGAGCAGGCTCACTCGGAAGAAAGATGGTCTTGGCCCATCAGGACCAGCATAGCCTGAAAATGATGTCCGTACTTGAGGCTAGTATGATCTGAGCTTCGCCACATTGTTTGAAAAAAATTTTTTTTAATTTAAAAATTAAAAAAATAAAAGAAAAAAAACAAAAGAAAATGCTGAGCTGTGAGAGTGGGCCCAGGCATGGAGCGGTCGGGTCAAGCGCAGCATCACGGCATCAAAACAAGGCAGACAGAGCCAGTGCAGTGGCACATGCCTTGAATAACCCAGCACTCGGGAGGTAGAGGCAAGCAGAGCTCTGTGAGTTCAAGACCAGCCTGGTCTACCTAGTGAGTGAGTTCCAGGCCAGCTGGGACTAAAGGGAGACCCTGTCTCAAAAAAAAAAAAAAAAAAAAAAAAAAAAAAAAAAAAAGAAAGAAAAGAAAAAGTACCATCTGCTCTGTGCAACACTGGGAAAACTGTCAGGAGTCCCTCCTTCCACGTCCAAGGACCTTCAGATTGGTCCATTTTTAAAAATATTTCTAAAAAGATGTAACATAGAAATGGAACTGTTTTTTTTTTTTTTTTTTTTTTGGTCTTTTTGAGACAGGGCTCCCTGTAGTCCAGCTGTCATAGAACTCACATATAAACCTGGCCTTGAACTCACAGAGATCTGCCTGCCTCTGCTCCCAAGTTCTAGGATTAAAAGCATGCATTTTTAATCCTCAGAGACAGAGATACCTGGTTTAGTCAAGCAGGCTGGGGTATATCTGATGAATATAAAGAGAAAGGACAGTGTTTTTCTAGAATCCAGGCAGGGAACTACAGTGCTGATCTGCTGTCCACTGATGTGGTTGTAAACATGATGTCTGATCAGTTGTAACATTCTGAGGTTCTGATGTCTAGGTCCTTTGATGTCCAAATTGCTTGAGAAGAGGTCCATTTTGGTATAAACAAATCATTGTGCTCTCTGAGTTTTATTCCCAAAAATGTAAGTATGCCCAAAGCTTTGCTGCTGCAGTGGTTCTCTGTGTGTGATATAAGGTATATTTATACCCCATAAAAGCCATTTGAATATCTCTGTATGTGATATAAGGTATATTTATACCCCATAAAAGCGCTTTGAATTTGCACTTTGTGTGGCTCAGCAGAGAAGATTCTGTGCCCTGCTAACAGGGACCATGTTGCTTCTCTCTACAGCAATTACCCTCCCGCTTGTTCCTGGTTGTCTTCGCCTCCCATTGCTGAGAATGTAATTAATGTCGCTAATGGTTTTCCTGCCTGCAGAGTTTAGCCACTTGGGAAAACAAGAACAAGATTCACTGCACACAAACTCTACTTGAGGGGGATGGCCCAAAAACCTACTGGACCCGTGAGCTGGCCAGCAATGATGAGCTTATCCTGGTAAGGCCCCTTGGACCCTGAAACAATCCCAGGGTTCCCCAGATGATCCCTTGAGATGTCACACAAGTGTGCTGTGCTTGTACTCTCATTTAGAGAAAGACATTTGCCCCAGGGTTAAGATTTGAGTGGAAAGCATGGGATGACAGTTTAGGTCACAGAGAATCATTGTTAACCTGTTGGCAGAAGGGAGGAGTGGCTGAGAAGGCAGGATCCCATCTGACACAGGCTGGAGAGCCAATATTGTCCAAACTGTTCTGTCTGAGGCAGTGGCAAGGGATACCCAACCTCCACTCTGGCTTGGCATGTGGGGGTTTTGTGAGATTCCTTCAGCTTACACAGGATGAAATTGTTCCCCACCCCCTTTTTCATGGTCTATTATGCTAGCTGAGAAAGGTTTCAGACATTTTTAGCGCATCAGCACTCAGAGCCGTAGAGAATATTTTTACCTCTAGACTTACAAACTCCAACGGCCCTCACAAGCCAGGCAAGGAATTCTGATTTGGGAAGTATCAGAATTCAACAGTATGGACAGATGGGGTCTTAAAGACTAGAGAAGGTGAGCTCTATTTAAAAGTAGGCAGATTAAAATATTTAATGTATCCCCAGGCAAATAAACCTTACCTGTTGAGGCCAACTTTAAAGCCCACAGTGGTGACCAATGCCTGTAATCTAATACTCTGAAGGCTGAGGCAGAAGGATCACCAGTTTCCAGGGAGATTTGAGATAGTGAGATCCTGTCTCAAAAAGAAAAAAAAATCCTCTTTAATTTGATCACATCTCTCTGCTTTTAGACAGAGGGGAGCAGATGATGATGACCCCATGACATCCTCCCTAAGTGTTTCAGAACTGACTAAACTCTCCTCTACCCTACACTAGAAAAAAAAGAAGCCCTTTGGGTAACCAGCAATTTCTACTCTTTGTTATCCTTAGGCATTTTGTTAACTCACTGCTCTAAAGCTTCCTGCCCCGTCACCTAGATATACTGCACACTGGTCCAGGAGCCAGGGAAGTTTGCTAGAGAAAGTCCCCTGTGTGACCCTGGCATGGACCTTCCCCAGCTCCATCCCCCTGCTGTAGAATGAGGGACTGAGCTGAAGTCTGGCCGCTGGGGTTCCTCTCAGCCCTAAAATTGCGTGTTTAGTCTGCAGGAAGATCCTGAATCAAATGTCTCTGCTGCTTGGAGGGTGCTGGGTGTCCCTCCCGCCCTTGGCCTTTGCTAAGATGCTTTAACTTGCTTTTCTCATTTCATGGACAAAGGGCCGGCTTACTTTGCAAGCTGGCTGTTATTTCCAGGAGAGGGCTACTTGATGGGCTTGGGAGCAATCAGAAGCCGAGAGTCAGAAATCCAGAGGAATAGATACATACCGTTTACGGGAACCAGAGGCAGCAAGAATGAGGTGATTTTAGAGTTCTTGGATCTAGCTGAGGGCTAAGTAGGGATCAATGTATGTTGGAAAAGTAGGATTTTGATAACCTCTGTAATACTGAGCAGTGAAGTCAAAGGCTAAATTCCACTAAAGGACTGGACCACGTCTTGTCTCCTACTCCCCCCACCACACCTCTCTGGCATCTTTCCTTGGCTCAACAAGCATACACACAAGCCTCGAAGGGAGTATTAATTCCTGGCATTTGGAATATGAAATATGGGCTTTTGTTTCAAGGGTATTACCCTTAATAAATCCAAATGTTGGGAGATGTAATCTTCATATAACAAGAGACGAATTACTCTTGTTAAGTTGAAATAAGCTTTCCCAGAGCCAAAGTAAATTCCCCTAGGCTGTAAATTGTCTTCCTTTGAAAACTGAGTATACTCCCTCACACTGCTCTGGAATATTCTATAGAGAGTTTCTTTTAAGAGCCTGCAAGCATAACTTGCAGGCCGAAAGGGGCATTTCAAATGTAGTTAGAAATGTGGGGACTTCTTCCCAAGTTACAGAGCCATTTGTTGACCTGGCAGAGCTGCTGTAGACATAGGCAAAGAATGAAATCCCTACCTTTGGCATTTCATTAGCCATAGAGCTCAAGGGGTTCTGGGAAATCAGCATGGCTCTGGGATGTATGGTGGGACTTCCACCCGCCACACACACTCCTAACCCCTCAACCCCCAACCCCTGACACACACACACTACCTAGACAGAATCCTCTGTGTTCCTCACTAATGAGGAAGGGGAATGGCTGTCTACAGGCAGGCAGAATTCTGCCCATCTCAGCAGGAGCTCCTCAGTAATAGAAGTAGATGATGAAGCCTTAGCAGCTGTCCTGAGAGCATCTGCTCACTAAGGGCTCCAAGGATAAGAATCTGAAGAGCTCCCATAAGCACAGAGAACTATTATGTCAATTAAAAGCTCATAGAACGGGGCATGGTGGTGCACACCTTTAATCCTAGCGCTTGGAGACAGAGGCAGGCGGATTCTTTGTGAGTTCAAGGCCAGCCCTGGTCTACAGAGTGAGTTTGAAAGCTGGCACAGGGAGACCCGTCTCGAAAAGACAAAAAAAAAAGGGCTACAGTAGGCTGGTAGAAACATCTGCCTAGCATGTACAAGATCCAGCACTGAAAAATAAATATATAGAGGTTTAAGAAAAGAACCTAAAAACTGGAGATGATTAAATTCTTAGCCTGGAGTTTTAGCTTCTCTTGAATAGCAGGCCATTTGGGGGATCTGAAAGATAAGGACCCTTCAGCAGCTATGCATATAACTATTCCCACATCAGGGCTGCAGACTGGGAAGGCTTTGTCTGTTTTTTGTACATTCCACATTGCTTTCCCTGTTCTAAATGCCTGCGAGTAATTGGTAGTTTGGGGGAAGTTGAGACAGCTTACTTATATGGGTGATACCTTATCAGGGGCCAGAAGAAAAATGTCCCTCCCCACCTGTGGAATGATTCATACCCTCCCTACCGCCAACAAAGAGCCCTTAGCTGAAAAGAACCTTGGCTCATCTCGTTCAAAGTTACCCTTTTCACCCCGAACAGGCCAGGAAAGGAAAAGACTTGCCTAGCTTGCCCAGCTCCACATCACAGAACTAGGTCAGAAGGCCAGTGCTATGGTCTTGCAGCTGAGACCAATTATTTAGCTTGGAGGTAACAAGTATTACAGCTATCCCTTTGTGTTCATGCTAAGTTCTCAAGGCATGGGGCCAGGGTAGGGGCTGAAGGCTGGGGAGGGTCTCCCCTAAGCTTCCTCTCAGCAGGGATGGAGTCTAGGATTCCTGCAGATACCCAAATTTGCAAATGCTCAAGTTTTTGTTGTTTTTTTTTTAATATAAACAGTATAGCATCTGCCTATGACCTATACACAGCCTCCTGTATCTTAAAATCACCCAATGCCCTATGACTATGTTGTACTATCTTGTCTAGGGAATAGCAACACCAAAAAAGTTATGGAAATTCAGTACACATGCAAGTTTTGAAGAAATCTTTTCAGTCTGTGGTTAAATGTGAATATAGAAATGCCGTGGATACAGAGGGCTTTGCTGACGTAACAACAGGCTAGTCTTTCCTAGAGATGTCTGCTTCCCAGAAAACAACCATATCCCATCTCCAAACCAATCCCATGTGGCTCTAGCTACCTAAGCCTCTTATTCTCTTACAGTCACTTGAAATGAACAAGAAGCCCTTTAGAAATACCCAAAATAATATTTGTCTCCTTTAAATTTCATTTCAAGACCAAAGCCAAGAAATTTGCATTTCTTATGTCAGGATTCACAGCTTCTGAAGCAGAAGAAGATGGTATATAACAAGTCTATACCCCAGTTGCTTCTTTGCTGAGAGGAAGCTTAGGACCCCTCCCCAGCCTTCAGTCCTCATCCCAGCCCCATGCCTTGAGGACTTAGCATGAACACAGAGCACAGAGAGATTGGATGTCTGATATGAAAATTGTCAGGGGCAATCATTGGTCTTGTTGGCAATATCTTTAAACGTTTTTGCACAGGCATCTGCACTTACTAGATTTCCTTTTCTTCTCCTGTGCAGACATTTGGTGCCGATGACGTGGTCTGCACAAGAATTTATGTTCGGGAATAAAGGTGGCCAACTTGATCCACTTTCATGACAAGATTCGAGTTTCCCCGAGGATGATGTCACAGCCCTGAATGGGTCTTCCCTCCCCTTCCACTCCTCCCCTGCCTCCATGAACATGAGCCACCCCACTTTCCCTGTGATNGGGCCAGACCATGTGGGAACCAGTGAGTCACTGGGCCCTGCCCACTGTTGACCTTTGGGTGAGTCGCTCCTGTCAGTCTTGAGAAAAGACATGTGGGTAGTCTTTTTATTTTTTTATCTTATTTATTATTTATTTATTTATTTATTTATTTTTTTGGTCTTTTTGAGACAGGGCCTCCCTGTAGTCCCAGCTGTCATAGAACTCACTATATAAACCTGGCCTTGAACTCACAGAGATCTGCCTGCCTCTGCCTCCCAAGTTCTAGGATTAAAAGCATGCATTTTTAATCCTCAGAGACAGAGATACCTGGTTTAGTCAAGCAGGCTGGGGTATATCTGATGAATATAAAGAGAAAGGACAGTGTTTTTCTAGAATCCAGGCAGGGAACTACAGTGCTGATCTGCTGTCCACTGATGTGGTTGTAAACATGATGTCTGATCAGTTGTAACATTCTGAGGTTCTGATGTCTAGGTCCTTTGATGTCCAAATTGCTTGAGAAGAGGTCCATTTTGGTATAAACAAATCATTGTGCTCTCTGAGTTTTATTCCCAAAAATGTAAGTATGCCCAAAGCTTTGCTGCTGCAGTGGTTCTCTGTGTGTGATATAAGGTATATTTATACCCCATAAAAGCCATTTGAATATCTCTGTATGTGATATAAGGTATATTTATACCCCATAAAAGCGCTTTGAATTTGCACTTTGTGTGGCTCAGCAGAGAAGATTCTGTGCCCTGCTAACAGGGACCATGTTGCTTCTCTCTACAGCAATTACCCTCCCGCTTGTTCCTGGTTGTCTTCGCCTCCCATTGCTGAGAATGTAATTAATGTCGCTAATGGTTTTCCTGCCTGCAGAGTTTAGCCACTTGGGAAAACAAGAACAAGATTCACTGCACACAAACTCTACTTGAGGGGGATGGCCCAAAAACCTACTGGACCCGTGAGCTGGCCAGCAATGATGAGCTTATCCTGGTAAGGCCCCTTGGACCCTGAAACAATCCCAGGGTTCCCCAGATGATCCCTTGAGATGTCACACAAGTGTGCTGTGCTTGTACTCTCATTTAGAGAAAGACATTTGCCCCAGGGTTAAGATTTGAGTGGAAAGCATGGGATGACAGTTTAGGTCACAGAGAATCATTGTTAACCTGTTGGCAGAAGGGAGGAGTGGCTGAGAAGGCAGGATCCCATCTGACACAGGCTGGAGAGCCAATATTGTCCAAACTGTTCTGTCTGAGGCAGTGGCAAGGGATACCCAACCTCCACTCTGGCTTGGCATGTGGGGGTTTTGTGAGATTCCTTCAGCTTACACAGGATGAAATTGTTCCCCACCCCCTTTTTCATGGTCTATTATGCTAGCTGAGAAAGGTTTCAGACATTTTTAGCGCATCAGCACTCAGAGCCGTAGAGAATATTTTTACCTCTAGACTTACAAACTCCAACGGCCCTCACAAGCCAGGCAAGGAATTCTGATTTGGGAAGTATCAGAATTCAACAGTATGGACAGATGGGGTCTTAAAGACTAGAGAAGGTGAGCTCTATTTAAAAGTAGGCAGATTAAAATATTTAATGTATCCCCAGGCAAATAAACCTTACCTGTTGAGGCCAACTTTAAAGCCCACAGTGGTGACCAATGCCTGTAATCTAATACTCTGAAGGCTGAGGCAGAAGGATCACCAGTTCCAGGGAGATTTGAGATAGTGAGATCCTGTCTCAAAAAGAAAAAAAAATCCCTTTAATTTGATCACATCTCTCTGCTTTTAGACAGAGGGGAGCAGATGATGATGACCCCATGACATCCTCCCTAAGTGTTTCAGAACTGACTAAACTCTCCTCTACCCTACACTAGAAAAAAAAGAAGCCCTTTGGGTAACCAGCAATTTCTACTCTTTGTTATCCATTAGGCATTTTGTTAACTCACTGCTCTAAAGCTTCCTGCCCCGTCACCTAGATATACTGCACACTGGTCCAGGAGCCAGGGAAGTTTGCTAGAGAAAGTCCCCTGTGTGACCCTGGCATGGACCTTCCCCAGCTCCATCCCCCTGCTGTAGAATGAGGGACTGAGCTGAAGTCTGGCCGCTGGGGTTCCTCTCAGCCCTAAAATTGCGTGTTTAGTCTGCAGGAAGATCCTGAATCAAATGTCTCTGCTGCTTGGAGGGTGCTGGGTGTCCCTCCCGCCCTTGGCCTTTGCTAAGATGCTTTAACTTGCTTTTCTCATTTCATGGACAAAGGGCCGGCTTACTTTGCAAGCTGGCTGTTATTTCCAGGAGAGGGCTACTTGATGGGCTTGGGAGCAATCAGAAGCCGAGAGTCAGAAATCCAGAGGAATAGATACATACCGTTTACGGGAACCAGAGGCAGCAAGAATGAGGTGATTTTAGAGTTCTTGGATCTAGCTGAGGGCTAAGTAGGGATCAATGTATGTTGGAAAAGTAGGATTTTGATAACCTCTGTAATACTGAGCAGTGAAGTCAAAGGCTAAATTCCACTAAAGGACTGGACCACGTCTTGTCTCCTACTCCCCCCACCACACCTCTCTGGCATCTTTCCTTGGCTCAACAAGCATACACACAAGCCTCGAAGGGAGTATTAATTCCTGGCATTTGGAATATGAAATATGGGCTTTTGTTTCAAGGGTATTACCCTTAATAAATCCAAATGTTGGGAGATGTAATCTTCATATAACAAGAGACGAATTACTCTTGTTAAGTTGAAATAAGCTTTCCCAGAGCCAAAGTAAATTCCCCTAGGCTGTAAATTGTCTTCCTTTGAAAACTGAGTATACTCCCTCACACTGCTCTGGAATATTCTATAGAGAGTTTCTTTTAAGAGCCTGCAAGCATAACTTGCAGGCCGAAAGGGGCATTTCAAATGTAGTTAGAAATGTGGGGACTTCTTCCCAAGTTACAGAGCCATTTGTTAACCTGGCAGAGCTGCTGTAGACATAGGCAAAGAATGAAATCCCTACCTTTGGCATTTCATTAGCCATAGAGCTCAAGGGGTTCTGGGAAATCAGCATGGCTCTGGGATGTATGGTGGGACTTCCACCCGCCACACACACTCCTAACCCCTCAACCCCCAACCCCTGACACACACACATACCTAGACAGAATCCTCTGTGTTCCTCACTAATGAGGAAGGGGAATGGCTGTCTACAGGCAGGCAGAATTCTGCCCATCTCAGCAGGAGCTCCTCAGTAATAGAAGTAGATGATGAAGCCTTAGCAGCTGTCCTGAGAGCATCTGCTCACTAAGGGCTCCAAGGATAAGAATCTGAAGAGCTCCCATAAGCACAGAGAACTATTATGTCAATTAAAAGGCTACAGTAGAAGCCGGGGCATGGTGGTGCACACCTTTAATCCTAGCGCTTGGGAGACAGAGGCAGGCGGATCTTTGTGAGTTCAAGGCCAGCCTGGTCTACAGAGTGAGTTCCAGGACAGCTGGGGCTACAGGGAGACCCTGTCTCGAAAAGACAAAAAAAAAAGGGCTACAGTAGGGCTGGTAGAACATCTGCCTAGCATGTACAAGATCCAGCACTGCAAAATAAATATATAGATGTTTAAGAAAAGAACCTAAAAACTTGGAGATGATTAAAGTCTTAGCCTGGTAGTTTTAGCTTCTCTTGAATAGCAGGCCATTTGGGGGATCTGAAAGATAAGGACCCTTCAGCAGCTATGCATATAACTATTCCCACATCAGGGCTGCAGACTGGGAAGGCTTTGTCTGTTTTTTGTACATTCCACATTGCTTTCCCTGTTCTAAATGCCTGCGAGTAATTGGTAGTTTGGGGGAAGTTGAGACAGCTTACTTATATGGGTGATACCTTATCAGGGGCCAGAAGAAAAATGTCCCTCCCCACCTGTGGAATGATTCATACCCTCCCTACCGCCAACAAAGAGCCCTTAGCTGAAAAGAACCTTGGCTCATCTCGTTCAAAGTTACCCTTTTCACCCCGAACAGGCCAGGAAAGGAAAAGACTTGCCTAGCTTGCCCAGCTCCACATCACAGAACTAGGTCAGAAGGCCAGTGCTATGGTCTTGCAGCTGAGACCAATTATTTAGCTTGGAGGTAACAAGTATTACAGCTATCCCTTTGTGTTCATGCTAAGTTCTCAAGGCATGGGGCCAGGGTAGGGGCTGAAGGCTGGGGAGGGTCTCCCCTAAGCTTCCTCTCAGCAGGGATGGAGTCTAGGATTCCTGCAGATACCCAAATTTGCAAATGCTCAAGTTTTTGTTGTTTTTTTTTAATATAAAACAGTATAGCATCTGCCTATGACCTATACACAGCCTCCTGTATCTTAAAATCACCCAATGCCCTATGACTATGTTGTACTATCTTGTCTAGGGAATAGCAACACCAAAAAAGTTATGGAAATTCAGTACACATGCAAGTTTTGAAGAAATCTTTTCAGTCTGTGGTTAAATGTGAATATAGAAATGCCGTGGATACAGAGGGCTTTGCTGACGTAACAACAGGCTAGTCTTTCCTAGAGATGTCTGCTTCCCAGAAAACAACCATATCCCATCTCCAAACCAATCCCATGTGGCTCTAGCTACCTAAGCCTCTTATTCTCTTACAGTCACTTGAAATGAAACAGAAGCCCTTTAGAAATACCCAATATAATATTTGTCTCCTTTAAATTTCATTTCAAGACCAAAGCCAAGAAATTTGCATTTCTTATGTCAGGATTCACAGCTTCTCGAAGCAGAAGAAGATGGTATATAACAAGTCTATACCCCAGTTGCTTCTTTGCTGAGAGGAAGCTTAGGGGAGACCCCTCCCCAGCCTTCAGTCCTCATCCCAGCCCCATGCCTTGAGGACTTAGCATGAACACAGAGCACAGGAGATTGGATGTCTGATATGAAGAATTGTCAGGGGGCAATCATTGGTCTTGTTGGCAATATGCTTTAAACGTTTTTGCACAGGCATCTGCACTTACTAGATTTCCTTTTCTTCTCCTGTGCAGACATTTGGTGCCGATGACGTGGTCTGCACAAGAATTTATGTTCGGGAATAAAGGTGGCCAACTTGATCCACTTTCATGACAAGATTCGAGTTTCCCCGAGGATGATGTCACAGCCCTGAATGGGTCTTCCCTCCCCTTCCACTCCTCCCCTGCCTCCATGAACATGAGCCACCCCACTTTCCCTGTGATAGTGTTGTAGTGCCCCTCCACTTCCCAGACCCCTTACTGCCTTGTCCATTCCTGGTTTGGCATTTACATGGTTGTACCAGTCATTAAACTGGTTGGATGCATCTCAGGACTTTTCCTTTGGGGGAAATGCTGCTTCTGTTTTAACATGGGAGTTGTCACAGTACAGTGTTGATCTACACCCTGTTCTCAGCATCAGCCAGCTGGCCTAGGTAGAGTGCATTAAACATTCTGTCAGCAGGCACAAAGTGAACTGCTTGAGGCTGATGGTTCCTAGAAGAAAAAAGGTACAATCCAAGGAGTGCTTGTGAGGAAGGGATGGCTTACATGGGCATTTATAGAGTCAGGATGAAGACAGCCTGCAAACAGAGGCAAGGCCCTCAGAGATTGGCAGCAGGGGGCATTGCCTGTCCAAGGCCTCAATTCAGAGGAAAGGAAAGGTCAGCACCTAGTAAGAGCTGTAACCTGAGGAAATGGTAGGAAGAGAACACAGCCACTGTCAAAATATGACCCCAGTGAGTGGGGTGCTGTAGGACTCGGCTTGAATGTGGGCCTCATAGGCTGACCTCTCACTCATGATTCAGTCCTGCCTGAGTCATGGAGCCTGCAGCCCCTGCTTCTCTTCGGAATATAACCGTGTATTTTAAAAGAACAAAGATCCTGTTGTTTAAGCCAGGTATTCAGCTATTTCAGCTTCCATATTTACAACTGAAAGCATCTGAACTAATAACCCACCCTCCGCCAACATAAAGAACAGTGCCTGGCATGGTGTCATACTCCCATGGTTTGAGTACTCCAGAGGCTGGAGGATTGCAAAGTCTGAGCTACAAGGCCAGACCTTGTCTCAAAAATATCCAAGAATCAGGCTGGAGAGATAGCTCAGCGGTTCAGAGCACTGACTGCTCTTGCAAAGGACAGGTTTCAATTCCCAGCACCCACATGGCAGCTAACAACCATCCATAACTCTAGTTCTAGGGGATGTGACACACTCTTCTGACCTCCATGAAGCATTGCATGACATGAGTGCACACACACATGCAGGTAATATACCCATACACATAAAATAAAAATAGTAAATTAAATATTCAAGAAATCTTTTCCGTGGGAATTAGATGCTGTGCCTTCTTGTTCAAAGGAAATAATATAAACTATTTTATGGCTGTACCAGCCCTATTCATATTTATGATAATATCCTTCTCAAGCTCCTCTTTTTTTTAGTCCCTCTCATCACCATGGCAGCCTACACTTTATAGCATACAGCAAGGATGTTACGAGGGGGAAATGCGAAGTAGCAAGCCTGAAAATGCAGCCTTCATTCCCCCCCCACAACCTACCCACTCCTTTTCCAGGCGCCTGTCCTCTGGGAGTACCACCAAGGTTTTTTCCTTCCTTTCTAGCACTTTACTATAACTACCCATTAGTGTCAGGGAAGTTCTCAGATCTTGTCAAAAACATCACTTGCATCTATGCAACATCTCGAAAATTGTGCTCTGACATAAAAGAAATGCAGGATGTCGGTGAGTGAAAATGAACATTCATAAAGTCCCCCAAAGGGCTAGATTTTTTAAAAAGGTCAATGCATCCAAAGTCACCAGCAAAGTGCAGGCAGTTGTGTTTAGCCCAAACCTTCAGAGCTCTCCCTTAAGCATCTCCAACTGCAAGCAGATAAGACCCAGAAAAGAGAAAAAAGTTGCCCATGGCCCTTGCTGAAGGTGCTTAGTAAGGTCAAGGTATTCTTCAATGGACTTCGCTGCCATTCAAGGCAAGACTTCATATTGTACAACATTTCAAGAATACATAAAAGTTGGGGGCTGGAGAGATAGCCTAGTGGTTAAGAGCACCGACTGCTCTTGCAGAGGACCCGGGTTCGATCCCCAGCACCCACATGGCGGCTGAGAACCATCTGTAACTCCAATTCCAGGAGAACTCCAGTTCCAGGGGAATCCGAGACCCTCTTCTGACCTCCGCAGCATTGCACGACATGGGTGCACAAACCTACATGCAGACAGTACATTCATACACATAAAAAATAAATAAATATTTTAAAAATTGTATATAAAAAAAGAATACATAAAAGTAGAGGTAATCCTATGATTCCTTGTGAGCCCCCAGCCCTGCTAATGTAATGATCGTGGCCAATTTTGGTTCAACTATTCTCCCCTTTTCCAAGTTATTTTTAAGCAGATTGTAGACATTTTAAGATTTCACTTACTGATTTTCTAGTATGTATCTTTAAAAGTTACTGATTCCCTTGACAATAGCTTCAATACCATGGTACCTTATGCATTATTAATAACATCAGTTCCTGCTATCTTCAAATATCTCACCAGTACTTACACTTGCCTGATTTTCTCAACTATTTTTACCAGTCTTACAAAACTGAGATTGTAATAATCAGAGTGCTGTGGTCAATTATGGCCCAGAGGTCCCTTTTAATATCCAACTGTCTCTCTGCTTTGCTTTGTTCTTTTTTTTTTTTTTTTTTTTGCTGGAGACAAATATCTTTATTAAAGGTACTACCAAAATTTGGCAAACATTTCAAAACAGATTTGTAAACATAATGCTTCCCTTTTCAACTGGCAGCACTTTGAAAAGGCAATACAATAAGACAACACAACTTGAATCAATGTTAGTTCAAAATCCTTATATTTTGACCACATAACTTATGTTCCCACATGATAAAACAGTGATAGTTTAAATCGTCAACAAATAAACTCCATGAAATGAAAGTTTGTGCTGTTTGATGAATCACAGTATGTTATGGTTAAATATATTCGCTCTTTTTTTTTATAGTCCTGGTATCCAGGATGAAAAACAATCTTTAAATATACATCTCATGTAGGTAATAGCTTCTTTGCATATCTCTCTTCAAAAATACTTTATAGTAGTATATAATTAGGGTATTTACACATTTAATTTTGTAATAATTTTATAATTTTGCCCCAAAACTATAGATCTGTTTCACTTTTATAACATCAATTTTTGCCCAACATTAATAAAGCCAACAAGCTGTTGAAATGGAAGTGCTCTTGTCCTCCACAATAGAAGTAGCGACTTGACAGAAAAAAAAAACAGAAACAAAAACAAACATATAGTAACACTCATCAGTTGTTCAACCTGAGCGTCTGGCCTGCTGGGAGTAGTAGCTTTTACCTTCATGCACGGTCACATCCACATCAGCTCTGCAGACATACAAGTTGAACGCATGCTTTCAGATGCTGATAGGCCACAGTATGCTCCCATTGCTGTGATCTACTTTTTGGAGATATTGGTTATTTGTCCTCTGGAGCTTCCATAGTCTGAATTTTGATGATTACATTTCTGTAATATTGTTTAAGATGGTGAGTAAATTATGGGCTGGAGACATAGCTCAGGTTGTAGCTTAGCATGCACAAGGCCCTAGATTCAATCCCCAACACCACACACAAGCCTACATGCATGTACACACACACACACACACACACACACGCACACACACACATACACACACACTACATTTTAACTTGGTAATTAGATCTAGAAGCGCATCCAGATTCTGAGGTGATTTTTGGTGAGGAAAGGTGTGCTGAGTGGCCGGTAGGAGGACTTGTGATATCTGGCTAATGAGTGAGCGTTCCCTAGATTCATGATTTCATTAAAGGTCAAGAAGTTCTGCCTGCTTTTTATTTTTGAGACGGAATGTTTCTGTGGTTATCCTAAGCTACATTTTATATAGGAAAATTGGAAGAAAGAATGTTTGACTCTTGCCCTGGTTTGCTAGTTTTTAGAGCCTTGAGTTGATTCTCCTGATACCCTTCAATGGTAACTAAGGACTTTTCTCCTTTCTTTCTTCTTTCTTTCTTTCTTTCTTTCTTTCTTTTCTTTCTTTCTTTCTTTCTTCCTTCCTTTCTCTCTCTCCCTTCCTTCCTTCCTTCCTTCCTTTCTTTCTTTTTTTCTTTCTTTCTTTCTTTCTTTCTTTCTTTCTTTCTTTCTTTCTTTCACTTTTCTTGAAACAGGATTGCCCTTTAGCCCCAGCTGGCCTGGAAATTGCTATGTAGATCAGGCTGGCCTCAATCTCACAGAGGTCCACCTACCTCCACCTCCTGAGTGCTGGGATTAAAGGCATGCGCCATTGCACCCAGCCTGGCTTGTCATATTTTATTTGGGTTTTCTCCTTTTTTCCTTTCAGAGTGTCAATATGTTAATCAATTGCTGCCATTGTCCTTGTTGATACTAAGTGTTGCATCTTTGGCCAGTGAGAGCCCCTTCTTATTGGCCCTGAAGGCTTCATAGGACCCTCATCATCTTTGACAGTTTCTGCCCATTCTCTGAACATGACAAGATGCTCTGTGATCATTTTGTACATTTCTGGTTCCTGTCTGGGAATCCATTTCTCCAAAGAGTATAGTCCTTTGAGGAGACAGTGGTGTTTAAGACTGGAAATGTAGCTCAGTGGCAGAGGGTTTGCCTAGCATGCACAAGGTGCTAGATTTACTCCTCGGTACCAATAAAATAATAATTAAGTAAAATAAAATGGAGAAAGAGACAATGGTGTTTAAACCCACAATCAAAACTTAGCACGGTGGCCATACCTGTTATCCCATTTCTCAGAAAGCTAAGACAGGAGGGTTGCTGTAAATTTGAGGATAACCTGGGCTACAGGGTGAGAGACTATCTCAAAAAAAAGTGAAAAGGAGCCACAATCTAGGGATCAGAAGAAGGGTCGCAGGATAAGGGTCCACTTCGGGCTTGTGTTCCTGGGCTCAAGCAATCCTCTTGCCTCAGCCTCAGCCTCCCAAGTTACTAGGACAAGCAGTTGCCATCGCGCTGGTCTCAAGAGGCATCTACCTTTTTGTTTGTTTGGTCTTTTTGAGACAGGGTTTCCCTTTAGTCCCAGCTGACCTGGAACTTGCTATGTAGACCATGCTGGGCTTGAACTCACAGAGTTCACCTGCTTCTGCCTCCCGAGTGCTAGGACTAAAGGCATGCACCACCAAGCCCAGCCTTTTGTTTGTTTTTTGAGACAGGATCTCAAGCATCCAAGGCTAGCTTTCAACTCACTGAATTGCCAAAGATGACCTTGATCTTATGATCCTCCTGCCTTCACATCCCCAAGGCTAGGCTTACAGGCATTAGTGCTTGTGATTGAACAAAACCTTTGTGCATGCTTTGTAAGTACTCCCTGCCCTTGAGAGGTGCCTACTTTGTTCTTTTTTTTTTTTTCCATCTTTTTGAGATAGGGTCTTCCTGTAGCCTCAGCTGGCCTGGAACTTACTATGTAGAACAAGCTGGCCTTGAACTCACAGAGATCTGCCTGCCTCTGCCTCCCGGAGTGCTGGGATTAAAGGTGTGTGTCACCAAGCCCCACTTGAAAGGTGTCTACTTTTGATTTTAAGATGGAAGCCAACATATTAGGACCCAAGAGACAGTTGGAAGACAGCAGGGAGGCTCTTTACTCCTTTTCCCCTATCTCCTCTACTGACAGTGTTGCTACGTCAGCATCCACTGACATCAACACCATGTTCAGCTGCCTGAGATGAACATCTCTTCCTTTTGATCAAAAACCCAGTCAGGTATGGGCCAGTCCCTTTGTGGCAGGAGATGGAGTTGGGAGCAGAAGACATGAGAACACCTGTCTGCAACTCAGCACCAGCCTCTAAGGGCAACTGTCTCAAATAGGATCTACCTTGATGGGCAGCGGTCACCTCCAATCACACCTCTGCTATGGTGCGGAGGTGGTACTAATGCTCCATTCTTTAGTGTAAAGATAAAGCATAAATTCTGAAAAAAGAACAAATTAACCTACCCAAGAGCTAACCAGGCCCAACTTCTAGGATCAGATGAGAATGTGTGTGTAAAAAGTGGCATGGCCGTAGGTGAGAAGAAAAGTCTTAAGAAGTTTTTGCAAACACTATATGCTAGGTTGTTATGGATCTGTCATTTATCTTTCTGGGAAAGTTACCTACCTTGAAGGAATTTACTTAGTCAAAAATTATGACAGTTGCAATTTTGTAATACCATTTATTTCCTTAAGAGAGGAAAATTCATCAATTGTGGGGTATGAAGGGAGGTGGGTCTCCAAAGTGGAATTTAAACAGCTGCACTCAAGGGAAGCGGGATTTGGGGATTCTATCATTTTTTTAAAATTGGCTTCAGAAAAACTTGTAAGAAAAAAACTCTTGGAACATAATGAAAAAAAAATAACATAATGAAAACTGGTAAGCCTGTGAAAGTGAGAGGAGATGAAAATTTCAGAATGCATGAAATGAAACAGAGAGCAGAAAAGGAATTGGGACTAGGCACATTTAATTATTCATTCATTTATTTATTTATTATTTTTTCCTTTATTTATTTTTTAATATATACTTTGTACAAGATTATCAAATCTGCCAAACATGCTTTTCATCTCTTTCTCAGTCTTTCTTGATATTCTCCATGTGGAAGTTGACTGTTTTGAGCAGAAGTTCACTGTTTCACTCAGTTCTTTGATGCAGTCCTTTCTGTTGTTGTTGTTGTTTCCAATATGCATCACTCCCAACTGCTTGGACAAAAGCTCAAAGGGCCATGCACAAGAAGTACTTACAACTAGGTAATTGGCACTAGCATCCACAGATGAGGGATACCATTTGTTGTTTGTTTTTCTGGGACTGTGTTACTTCACTCAGCATGATGTCCTCTAGCTCCAGCCATTTTCCTGCAGAGCTCATGATGTCATCTTTCTTTACTGCTGCATAGAACTCCATTGTGTAGATGTACCACATTTTCTCTATCCACACGTCAGTTGGGCATTTGGGTTGGTTCCAACTCCTTGCTATTGTGAAGAGAGCTGAAATAAACAAGGCCGTGCATGTATCTCTGCGGTGGGGTGAGTCTTGGGGGTACATGCCTAGGAGTGTGTATTAGTCACTTTTCTGTTGCTGTGATAAACCACCATGAGCAAGAGAATTTATAAAAGGAAGAGTTTATTTGAGCTTACTATTGACAGTTCCAGGGAAACAGAGTCCATTGTGTCAGGAGGCATGGTGGCTGGGGCTGGAGCAGCAAGCTGAGGGTCACATCTTGCAATGAGCACAGGAAGTAAAGAGAGAGCAACTGGAGACCACAAGGCTTGTTAAACTCACTAAGCCTGCCCCCAGTGACATACTTCCTCTAGCACAGCCACACCTTCTAAGACCTCCAAGAACAGTGCCACCAACTGGAGACAAAATGTCTGAATACTTAAAGCCTATGGAGGTCACTCATTCAAACCACCACACTCCACTCCCTGGCCCCCATAGGCTCCTGACCATATAAAATGCAAAATGCATTTAGTCCAACCTTAAAAGTCCCCATAGTCTTTACCAGTTTCAATGCCATTCAAAAGTCTATAGTCCAAAGTCTCTTCTGAGACTCAGGCCAATCTCCTAACTGTAAGCTCCTGTAAAATCAAAAGACAAATTACATACTCCCAAATGTACAGTGGAACCGAATACACATTCCATTCCAAAAGGGAGGAATAGAGGCATAGTGAGGAAATACTGGACCAAAACAAGACCGAAAACCTGCAGGGCAAACACCAAGTCCAGTAGCTCCATGTGCGACTTCTGGGACTTGACTTCCGAAGGGCTTAGATGGCTCAGCGCTTCCAGCTTTGCTTGCAACATACATCTCTTTCTTAGGCTGTACCACTCCCTGTATACAGCTCTGCTTGGCAAATATCTCACAGGCCTGGAATCTCGAATGTCTTCTTGGGGTCTCCGCTGCCAACCAGACTTCACATTCACGACTTCATGCAATGGCCTATCAGGGCCTTCTTTATGCAGGGACACCCCTGCTGCACTCTTTCTGACCTTGGCAGCTCTCTGAAACTGTGGAGGAAGAACTTATGACCCCTTCACTGTTGCAAACTTCATGCCTCTAAAGCCAGCACCACGTGAATGAAAGACTGCTGAGTTTGGCTGCAAGTTTGGGATGGACCCTGGCCTATTTCAACCGCATTTGCAACTTTTCTCTGCCCTGAACTTGGAGCAGAAAATGCTTTCAGTATTTTCCTTTCAAAAGTTGGAGGATTAGCTGGTTGTGGTCTGGCCCTGAAGTTTACTTGTAATTCTGTTGTTTACTTGTAAATCTCGAGGCCTCTCCTTAATCACTTTAATCTCACCTTTCCCATTGTTTACTTGTAAATAGCTAGGCCTCTCCTTAATCACTTTAGTCTCCTTATGAAAGGGAGCCTCTCCTTCACATGCCTTGGCCACACCTTTAATCTTCCTAGTGTACTTTTCAGATCCAAACTGTACATTCTGCATTTCTTTCTGCCCCATCTGCTCTTCTTCACACACACTCACACACACACACTCACACACACACACACACACACACGCCATGGTACACATGCACCTGTATACACACATACATATACACACACAAATAATAATAATTGAAAAAGAAGTTAAACAAAACCAGGTAAATAAACCCATTTCTGATGGCCTGGATTTGGGCTGGAGCCTGGAATCTGCATGCCTTTGCATCCCAGGGATCCTGACAGAGCCACCGCACCAATGATTACAAAGTTCTCTTCTGGTTCTAGCTCTCTATGGGCCCATGGAATTTATTTGATTTTTAGATTTGGAGGTAGAAGGAAAAGGGCCAAACAGGAGTCGAGGAGACAGGAGAAGGCATGAAGAATGATGTGCTAGGTGGAGGACTCCAAACAGTCTCCAGTGCCCTATTACCCGGCTCTGTGTGAGGTACAAGATTTAACCCTGGCTGACTGAAGACCCAATGTTCTGGGTCAGCCATGTGGGTCATAAAATGGTTTCCTTGCTGTGAATGTCAGGGATCATGTTGAAGGGTTAATGGTATTCATAGCTTTAGAGAGGAAAAGAGGAAGAAAGCATACCAATAAGCTACCTTCACACCTGATAGCTTTTAACCCTGCTATAGGCCAGCTGAATAGGTTTCTATTTCACCCCCATTTTACAGATTATAAAACTGAGGCTCATAAAGGTTAAATAATTTATGCAAAGTGAATAAAACTTGCTATTGGGATTGATCCAGGCCTTGTATCTGCAACTGGGCTCCAGTTCCCTAGAGCTGACATCGCCCCACATGGCAAGGCTCCTGGGGGCCTTGTGGAAGGAAAAGTCAGCCTACAGCTCAGCCCAGCACTGCTGGTCTGCTGGCCAGCCTCCATCCCACAATATATTTCCTTTGAGATGTTGATAGGTATCCAGTTTCCCGCAGAACTCTGAGCTCCGGGGTGTGGTTTTCATCAGGAGCTTCAGTTGGGACCCTCAGGCAGCTGCCTGGCAGCCTCAGAGAGGCCCATCTGGAGCCCCACACCTCATCCCCAGGCCTCCTGGAGAAAGCTCCTGATGTCTAAAGCTAGCCTTGGGTGATATCCCTAAACTAAGGGTGTTCCATAAGGTCTCTTCCTTTGAGATGTCTCCAGAGCTCTATGAGGCAAGGCCAGCAGTAGATGGATGAATCAGGCCAGCTCAATGCAGACAGGCAGGGTTCCCACCCCTCTGTTATCACTTTGGGGGTGTCATGGGAACTGAGACTGAGAAGGAAACCATCCTATTCACGCCCCACCCATGGAACCGATCCAGCCTGTGTGTGTTCTATGCCTGGTCTGTGAGGGCAGCTTGACAGCCTTAACAGCCTTGAGACACTTCTCTAAAGCTAGACAGGGAGGCGATAAGGAACTGCAACTGTCAGCTGGACAGCCAGGTCAGGGTTCTGCACTGCGTAGGAAACTTACGATCATCCTCACAGGTCAGTTCATTGAGCTGGAGTCATCTAAACCAGGGCTTGAAAAGCAGAGCAGTTTCCAGACCCGACTGAAACTCTAGAGAAAGCAAAATGTGGCAGACTTTGCAGGGCGTGCACTGGTCCAGATAGCTGCCTTTGTTCGAATTAGCAAACAGGGCCCTGTGTGGGCAGAGTCGAAAGGCACCCTACTCATCTTTTGTACCCACTGTGCAACTGTATTCGAAGTCTTGGCTCTATGGCAGCTAAGTTTGTCCCATTTTCTCTTCTCTTCTTGCTATGAAACTCCTGTACTAGAACTAGAGATCAGCAATTGATACAGTCATAGCCTGTCAGAGGAACAAGCTTCATGGTCAGGGTGATAGTTCTGTGTGCTGGATATTAGGATGAGATAAGCCAAGAGCTCTGAGGCCATCATTTCGAATAAGCCAGCACAAAACTATTCACAAATAAAAAATGGAAAGAGACGTAATACTAGTTAAATCCAGGACTCAGTCCTGGAATAGTCCAGTTACAAGAATTACTCATTTCTCCCTTTTGTTTAACCTACTCTGAATTTCTATGCCTATAATCAAAAGAAACTAGCCATTATGACAGAACTGCTGGGATACAAGCCAACCTCCAGGGAGCCTTTGGTGCTTTGAAAAAACAAACCCAGAACACTTTAAGCAGGCATCAGGAGTTATAAGTCCTGAGCTGCAGAGAACATGGGTGTGGGGCCTCGCTTCTCTCAATGCAGCCTGCAGACAGCCTCTCTTTTGGTGCTCCTCACAGTGCTGGAAACCAAGTGGAGCCAGGCGGGTGTGTGAATCTGATGCTCGGCCTGCACCTGGATGGCACTTCATTGAGGTGACTGAAGCCCAAGGACTCTCAGGGCCTTGTGTTCTGGAGAAGGCCTGCAGGGCTGGAATCCAGGCGAGTGAGCAGCAGGCAGGCCTCTGCTGAGCTCCTGGGAGTCCGGTGGAGCTGACTTCGGGCGAGTGAGCAGCAGGCAGGCCTCTGCTGAGCTCCTGGGAGTCCGGTGGAGCTGACTTCGGGCGAGTGAGCAGCAGGCAGGCCTCTGCTGAGCTCCTGGGAGTCTGGTGGAGCTGACTTCGGGCGAGTGAGCAGCAGGCAGGCCTCTGCTGAGCTCCTGGGAGTCTGGTGGAGCTGACTTCATGAAATGCAATCGACCCTTTCTGGAACCTGGATCCTCCCCTGGGATCTCTTCATCTCTATCTGGCAAATTCTGCCTTCAGAATTCAGCTCAAGGATGAAATGAAATCTCTGTTCCCGTGATGGGGCATGTTGGAGGGGATGCAGCATACCCTTTGAGGTGACGCCATAAAAGAACCATACAGTTTCTACCAGTTCAAGGGGACAACACTCTTGAGCCCCAGAGACACCTTGCAAAAAGCCCAGCTATGCTGAAGGGGGTTGGGATGGGGCTTGGGGAAGTCTTTGTCCAGTCCAGCTGTTGAGGTAACAAGAGACCAGCCAAATGGATGACCACAGGACCCTATAGGAGGTGGTACAAATCAGAGGGCATACTCTAGGTCACAAGAGTCCCATAGCAAAGAAGATCTAAAACTAAGCCACTGGGGTCAATGACAACTTCAGCATCAACCACAGGTGGCATCAGGCCAAACACCAAGGAGGGTTACATGGCATCCACTCTCCAGAGAAGAGAGCTCCAGGGCCAGGCTCAGGCCTGGGACACTTGCCTGGGAGACGCATCTTGGAAACAAGGAACAAGCTGCCTCACAGGCTATTGGACCTGGCTGCTTATTTAGAACTCCACACTCTGGGGAGGCAGGTATCCAGGGACTGAAAGGAACGCCAGATGTGCAAGCAGAGGTCAACTTGCCAGGGAAACAGGAGACCCACTCCAGGGAGAAAGAGCTTCCTAGAAGGGCACTGCCCTTTCTTTGCTTAAGAAAATTGTTTAAAATTTGGGAGAGGCTGGGAAGCATTCATGGAAATGTTAATAGCAGGGAATGCTAAGCCAGCATGCCTCTGCTGCCTTGAGTCAGGAAGATGGCAGGCAAAGTGAATGGGGGCCAGGTATGGGGTAAAAGAAGCCCTGGATGCAGAGCCTGGTTTTCAGGCCTGTATGCAGAACATCTGCAGCACTTCAAAGATCTATAGGTCTCAGAATGAGGAGTGGAAATTTCAGTGTTCCTGGAAAAGGGAAAATGGGATTAATATTTATTGACACCTACAATGTGCCTGCCATCTGCTTTCCTGTCATCATCAACTTTAGGCTTCATAACAATCTTTTAGACACAAGTAAAATCCCACCGTACAGCCACAGAAACAGAGGCTTCTATAGTTTTTTTTAAAGGAATGCAATGCAGCCTGATTGGGGAAAAGAAAGATAAGATTGAAGGCCAGGAGCCATGGGCTGCTGCTTCCTAGGATGTGTTTGTAGTGCAGAGGGGTGGCCCTCAACTTCTGCCCATCCTTTTCATGGAGTTAAAAGAACTCGTCAGTGGAGGGCAAACACCAGAAACCCAAGGCTTCCTTCCCTGTGGGCATCTGCAACTATGGCTGGTGGCAGCCAGAATATGCTTGCTATTTCCCGGTGGCTGGGGGCCCAAATGGCTCATGGTATATCAGCATCCCTGTCAGAGGGGTGGAACCAGTGCTCTAGCAAGCAGCTGAGGCTTGGGGCTGTAAGCAGAGGCCTTCCGGCCAGCAGTCTCTAAGTAACTACAGATGTAACATGAAGTGATCCCACAAGCCAGCTGCTGTCGAGCAGCAGGCATCCCACTACAGCTCTTTACACAGCCCCTGCCTCTCCGGGCCATGCTTCCTCCTCTCCAGGACAAGACATGCAAATGAGGCTTAAAAGGGGCACTTAGGAAAGACAGGCATACAAAATACATGCTACGCTGTCTTCGGGTATAATTACAGAGACGCTGGGAGATTTGCTGGCATTTGGTGTGTTTTCTAATGAGAATATATAATAGCATCAACCCTATCAATGTGCTGTGAATGGCAAGCAGACTTCTTGTTTCAAATAAGTGATATGTGCTCAGGATACAAAATTTTGAAACAACAAAAGATGGGCTAGGGAGGTATCCCAAGTGGTAGAGCACTTGCTTAGCATGTACGAAGCCCTGAGTCCAGAACCCAGGCATAGTGGTGCATACCTCCAACCCCAGCACTGAAGAGGTGGAAGAAGGGCCAGAAGCTCAAGGTCATTCTCAGATGCACAAGGAGTTCCAGGCCACATAAGACCCTATTCTCAAAAGGAAATTTTATTTATTTATTTTTTTTTTGGTCTTTTAGAGACAGGGTCTCCCTGTAGCCCCAGCTGGCCTGGAACTTGCTCTGTAGACCAGGCTGGCCTTGAACTCACAAAGATCCACCTGCCTCTGCCTCCTGAGTGCTAGGATTAAAGGCATACACCACCACGCCCAGCTTTCAAAAAGAAATTATTTAAAGGTACATAATATATGGCTGGAGAGATAGCCTAGTGGTTAAGAGCGCTGACTGCTCTTGCAGAGGATCTGGGTTCGATCCCCAGCACCCACATGGTGGCTGAGAACCATCTGTAACTCCAATTCCAGGAGAACTCCAGTTCCAGGGGAATCTGACACCCTCTTCTGACCTCCACAGTATTGCACGACACGGGTGCACAAACCTACATGCAGACAGTACATTCATGCACATACAAAATAAATAAAATTACAAAAAAAATTTTTTAAAGGTACATAATATAAACTAGTTCCCCTTCATACAACTACCATTAATATTTCATACATGGCCCCTGAGGGATACTTTGCATTTTATGAACCTGTGCTTATTATGAGAGGTACCATCATGTCTACAACACTCTCTCCACCTCCCCTGCCTTTCCTCTATAGCCCAGGATGCCCAACTTTTTAGGATACTGTTTCCCAAGGCCCTGAGTTAGGCTACTCAGACATAGGGGTAAAATCGCAGTGGCTCACTGGCTAGGTTCAGTCTAGCCAAACCAGTGAGTGCCAGGTTCAGTGAGAGATGCTGTCTCAAAACATAAGGTGGAGAGGCTGGGAGATGGTTCAGGGGGTGAGTGTGTTTGCTTCTAAAGCATGAGAACCTGAGTGAGTACAAATCCTCATGTAAAAAGTTGAGTATGGACCAGGTGTGGTGGTGCACACCTTTAATCCCAGCACTTAGGAGGCAGACACAGGCAGATTTCTGTGAGTTCAAGGCCAGCCTGGTGTACAGAGTGAGCTCCAGGGCCAGCTGGAACTAAAAAAGGAGACCCTGTCTCAAAAAGACACACACACACACACACACACACACACACACACACACAGTTGACTATGAGCCAGGTGTGGTGGGCACACACCTTTAATCCCAGTGGGGAGTAGACGAAGGTAGATCTCTGTGAGTTCAAAGCCAGCCTGGTCTACATAGTGAGTTCCAGACCAGCTGTGGCTACAGGGAGACCCTGTCTCAAAAAACAAAAACAAAAACAAACAAACAACCAAAAAACCAAACAACTGAGTATGGCTGTGTGGGCATGTAACCCTGGCACTGGGAGAAACACGTCCTGGGTGCTTGGTGACGGCCAGCCTGGTTGACATAGTGAGCTTCTGGCTGAGGGGACCCTTTCTTAAGGCAATATGACTGAGAGCCATAGAAGAAGACACCTGATATCTCGCTCTAGCCTCTGCACTCCCATGTGTACCTACACACTCATGTACACACACACACACACACACACACACACACACACACACAAAAAAAAAAGGGTAAAAGAAAATATAAATTCCTAAGGCAGGGATGGCCTACTTTCCCTAAGAGCAGGGATCTTTGGAAAAAGATGCTGAGATGGGAGA